>BMAT01010411.1:111924-125996 GCA_019649035.1 Elysia marginata | reverse complement strand
TTTTACTGCTTTGAACATTCCTCCATCGCTAGTCGATTTATTAATGTTTTCAACTAGTAAGTCTAGGTTTCTATTTTTTGCTTCAATTGCTTTTGTCTTATCTTGTGAAGGATATAATTTCTTGATCTTTTTAGTGTCTTCACAGCTTTGTGTTTGCAAACGTAGTTTCCTTTGTTGTTTCAAAAAACGAAACTTCAAAGTGGCGGTGATTGGACTGTCCGCGGACACAGTGTACTTATGTTTAAAAGTGAAAGTAGACACTATGGGAATGAATTTGTTTTAAACAAAACACTTGTACCGAATGTAAGAAAAGCGTGGAAAGTTTCAGATAGAATATGAGTAGTTCAGATCACATTAGGTTGTTGTGATTCAGGGAAAGAAAATAAAATAGAATCGATTACTTTTAATAATGTCTATGGCCGTACGTCAGCGTTCGCGAAAAAAAACCCAGACAAAATTGAAAAATTTTACTGCGATCTGAAAACCCTTTTAAATTCATTGACAAATAACACGCTGGTCATTCTTGCAGGAGATTTCAACCCAAAAGTGTTAAGAAAGAACTGTGAAGAAATATGTATTGGCAGTCATACAAAAGGACATAGAAACCAAAACGGAGAAAGCTTAATAGACTTTTGTGAACAGCAAAGACTATTTATTACAAACAGTGCCTTTAAAAAAGCAGTAAGACACATTACCACCTGGACAGGCTATCGAAAAGATATTAACGATCAAGTTATACCATAATGTGTCATGTACTAAAAATTTCTCAATGGTGAATACACAAAGCGATTATGGTTTTAAACATCGATAAAAACTAAATGGTTTTTCATTATCTTTTTGCACAAGTGTATGACTCATTTAGTTCATACAATGTGTGTGATCTGATAAAAAGCAAGTTGCGTACTGGGTGATAACGAACCAATTCACCAATGCTCTTTGCACTTTGTTTCAGAATGATTCGCCTAGATCATGTTTATAAAATCAGAAGTCGCATGAATGTTAATGACTCGAAAGGGGAAAGTTGAAGAAAAACCGAAAAAGAATATAAACAGAAAGAGTGAAAATGATAGAAGTATAGGAAGATAGAGAGATAGACAGACAGACAGAAAAAGAGAGAGAGAGGCATATATATATATATATATATATATATATATAGAGAGAGAGAAATAGGTAGGTCGGTAGATAGATAGATAATATGGGATTACCTTACTTCTTAATTAGTTGGTCTATACTCTCTAGTGTTTCTAACTCCCGCACTCTCCCGGGCCCAGCAATTGATGTCCTGAGCCGCCTGGAGCTTAAATGTTCTCTTCTAAAAAGAGTCATAACTCCAATTTTAATCGGTCCTTCTATATGCCGTCCGGAGCCGTATGGAGCCGCCAGAGCTCACCGAATCTCTTTTTAAAAAGAGAGTAACTCTAGATTGTATGCCGTTTTTTTCGTCCAAAGTTAGGCGCAATACTGTAAATGCCTTTAAGAGATCTACATGTATGTGGTTCTTGTAGTCGTTGTGGTTGAGTATTTTGTCTTCGAAATGTTATGGTTGGTAGAGGGAAAAAATTATGAAGCTCATAGTCTACACGTAGGTTGAATTAAATGGCTACAGGTCCCAGATGGCAGTTATTAAGAATGCTGATTTCAAGACACCTTCAGCGGGCAGCTTGTAGGGTCTAGCACTTCAGGAGGACAGCTGGTCTTACGGAAATTGCAAAAATTTGACAGATAGATTGATCGAAAGAGCCGAAAATTACATGGTACAATCCACCATACAGCTAAGTAACAAACATTTCACAAAGCCAAACAAGCTGCATAAAATTATTACAAGAAATATCATTAAAATCATCTACAGCTTCATGTCAAACTTCAAACAGGCCACACTGTACCATAAAAAACGCTTCCTACAAAAACATGAAGCAGATAACCCAGTAAAACCTACAAGACTTTGTAACTGAAGGAACAAAAAAGAATGTCCCCTAGAAGGCCAATGTCTCGCAGAATCCGCTGTTTTAGCCTATTCCTACCTTTGTTTTAGCACAGCATTGTTTTCTCACCGTGTGTTGAGACGAGAAACACAGTGTCGCGACACAACAAAGGTAGGAAAATACGTTTATAAATCAATAGATAGTCGAACAGATACATGAACCTTTAGTGAGATGGACATTAACTGGAACTAAAGCGGAATAAATTGAAAAGAGATAGAGATAGATAGATAGATAGTTAGAGAGAGAGAGAGAGAGAGAGAGAGAGAGAGAGAGAAGAGAGAGAGAGAGAAAGACGAACAAAAAAAGATAGATTGAAAGAGACAGATTGAAAGAGTGAGAGGTGAACGGAGACAGATAAATGCTTTGACTGAATGATAACAAAAGAAAACAAAACGGCCAGCTTTTTTGTATCAAATTCTCTTATCTCGTGCATCCTAGTTGAAAGATTTGTTTCAACAAATATCTTAATAGGCCAAGGTTGTTGATTTGTGTAGGCGTGGGGACCATCCTTTTTGAAGATTTTTTTTTATCAAAACAAATCCTTTTAACAAGTCATATAAAAAGTATTAGCGTATGTCACGTCACCTTATGTTTAGCATTATTTTAACAGGTTTAATTTTTTATTGCAACCAGACTTTATGACACCAGTTACCAACGTTCAAACTCGCGACGCCACAGGGGCGACAATTAAGTGAGACCCAAATGAAAGATAGAGATAGATAAGTTACAGACAGGTGTGCCCAGCACAAAGCAAAACTTGCGATAGATTCATTCTAGTGGAAAATTGCAGTAAACAGTAGCTCTACTCTGTGTTTTAAAAACAGGATTCTTTTTAAAACAAAATTTGAAAAGCGAATTAATGTGGTTTTAATGACAGCCTACCGTTTCTTACATGAACGAAGAAGCGACCAAATACTGCTGGTAACAACAGTAAGTTGACACCTACCCGATCTCTAAAAAGTCATGACTATCTTTTGTGTCATTTTAGGATATACACTGCTGGGCTTGAAAAAATATATAGGTCAAAGACTTAAGGATTGGCGTAAACCCACTTCGCTTCTTAGTCAAAAAGATTCGAAGCTCATTTTATTTTATAGAGCGTGGAAGGTTTTTGATACAGCTTTAATATTTTGATCATGCAATGTAGTTGAACACTTTTAAGTAGGGATTGTAACGCGCAAAAACAATAGCATTGCGCTCTTTAGAATATTGCCTTGAGATTAACTTTATATTGATATAAAAAAACTGTCTTTACTCATAAATTTGAAACTTGGTGTTTTGTCTGTGGTGTATCCCTGTTTTTCGCGATCTGTTTCTGAGGAAATAAAACGTACGTAAATAAAAGAAAATGAAGCAATGTCTGGTGTTCGCAAAGAACAATTCATTGGATTTAAAAAAAAACGAAAGTTTTATAGCCAAGTACTTTCTTTGAAACTTTAAAAACTATCGAAATTCTTTTTCAGTATTTAAGCAATGCAATCTGTCTTCTGAGACGATAGATAATTCAGAACTCTCCTAATAGTTTGCTCTAGCTCTGGTCAAGTCAAGGTCTCCAAAAAGTTTTTTCTCGGATATATTTCTCCCCATCTCGTTCGACCCACCACCCACCGACCCACCTGCCCTCGGCTCGAGCTGGTAAAAAAATATCCTACCTGTCTCGTTCGTATCGGCGCGCCAACAGTTCTGAGCACGCCCCTTCCAACCGCCCCCTCCCCCCTCCCGCCATCCCTTTACCGGCCGCCTGGTGATGCAGCAACGGTGCTCCTTACAGCAGACCTATAAATTATGACCGCGTTTTTTGGCGCAGGTTCGCCACAGAATTTGAAACAGATCTCGATCCCTAGATCTAGACCGGAATCAAGATCGAGGTCTGTCTGGCGGAGTCGAGTCGGGATTCAAGAGGATTCTAGCCGCCCCGCTCTTATACTAGTCTCAGCACCACTGACTGTCCCCAACACTGGTCGGGCTAGGTCGCAGACGACTCCCTCTCCGTGGCTGTTGTCTGCTACATCTGGACCGTCTGCTGAGAGCTGGGGGGTAATGGCTGAGAGACAGAGCGAGACTTGTGCCAGTTTAGCTGCTGTTGCTGCTGGCCCGCACGTGGCGAGGGTCACCAAAATACCTGAATAAGTAGCCGGCAATCCTCGCACAGACGACCGCGGGATAGCTCGGAGGCGGCGTTGTTCCATACACTGGGCTAATGTATGACACGGACAAGTGATGGCGTTTGGACACTTTTAATTTTCTATTTCTATTCTTTTTTTCGAGGCTTCTTCAATCTATTGTGATTTTTTTTGTGACTACATTTCTTTGGAATTATTATACAGCTTAGTGAGTAAGTAATGCTCGACATAATTTTGTCATGACAATAGTTTTATTAGAAACTCAAGACGTGGTTTGTTTTTTTTTAATGTGCGTGCTTTACATTTCTAATCACACTTAAGTTCATTCAATAAAACTATCTAATTTAGTTGAATAATCGTCGTGTGTGTTTTAAGTTCTTATGCGTGATAGTTTTAGTACTTTTATTTTCAGACAGAAATTGTTGAAAGAGTTTTACAAGTAGTAGAACTAGAACTTGGGGCAGCGTGGCAGAGTGGTTAGCGCGTCGGACTTGCGATCTGGAGGTAGTGGGTTCGATTCCCGATCATCTCATGTTGCAATTGCCTTGGGACAGCAATATACCATCACTTGCCCCAGTCCACTCACCTGTAAAACGGGTACCTGGATAAATACAGTGCTTGAAATTTGTGGGATGGTAGTATTTGAGCGCCTAACAGGCTGCCGTACTATAATGCTCTGAAATATGAGTTGAATTGGCTCTGGTGTGTATAGGCCTGCTGGGGTAAATATGTAAAGTCACGAGACTGCCTTCGGCGGTTGAAGACTTAAAATATTTGTTTATTTATTTATTATATCTAGTTCAGAAACCGCAGTGGTTACAATTGACTGGGCAGGTCATCGTATGAAAATCACCAAGGTATTAAACGTTTCCGTTTGTTTCACTGGCCATCAAAGACATTGCCTGGGATGTTTCGCTGATCTGAGTGTAAATTGAAAAAAAAAATACATGTAATGCTAAAGGCTGTGTCATAAAAATAGTAAATTTGAGGATGGAGCGTTGCTACATGAACCCCAATATTTCACATAGATTCAAAGAAACCAGACAAAATAAAACCCTTAGTATGCATCCATAGAGGTTATTGTCTTCGTCTGTTCAAATAACTGAAGTTTAACAAAATACCTTTAAAAAAAGATATACATTTTCAATATAACTAGTCTAGACAATCCGAATCCGTAAAAAAATTGCATCAATTATCCTAAATTGTCTTGAGTGGTGAAATATGAGAGGGAAAGGCGAATCGTCAGAGGTTACCTAGGCTTGGCTAAAGGATGTATGGGTACAAAAATTAAACACATTCGTTTTTTTACGTGGAGGGAAACCCAATACTGTGCAGTCCTAACAAAAAATTCTAAATGCAGCGCGTCTAGCCAACCTTGGAGCAGGCAGATTGGGGAAAACACATCTTAACACTTAACTTAAAGATTCCATTATACTATGCATGTCACATGAAGTCAATGACACCAGTCTAGTGTACCAGAAAAAATATCGTGTTTGACTATTGAAAGTATGCTAGGCCATCAGTTTATTAGGACCCTTTATCACTTGCAGATCTCAGTCTGCTTTAGAAATAATCCAAGCGTATCTAGAAACTTAATTTGCGTATAAACGTTAATAATAAAAATAGTGTAGAAACATGAGTCAGTTTTCAGTTTAACTAGGCTAATTAAATATATCAAAGTTCATATTTCAGTTGTCTAGAAATCTAAAATTTTATGTTAAGGAATCATGCAAGGCAAGCACAGCTACACAGGCGTGCCAGAACCTTGTTTTGTGTGAGACGCACATTTTTAAGTTCAAGTTTTCACTTGCGGGTTCGCTCAACAATTTGTGTTCGAAAATGTTGTCGTAAGCTCCAGTAGTTTCTTCTTCTTCTTCTTCTTCTTCTACTTCTTCTTTTAGGTTTCCTCTAAAGCCTCAAAAGCATAAACTTAGCAAAGCTTTCCATTCAGGTTTTTGTCATCGGCTGCGCTTTCCTGTTAACACGTATTCCGGTGTAGACCAGTATGCACTGCATCCGTTTGTTAGGTTTTTTTTTCTGAGTACATCTACTTAGTTTTTTCATGTTTCTTAAATAATTCTCTCTCAAAATCTCTATAAATATAGATATTTCCCATCTTTTTCTTTCACTCTGTCTCTGTCTGTCTGCTGGTCAGTCTATTTAGATCTGTCTCTCTTTTTTATCTCTGAACCTTTTTTCTTTTTACAAAAAAAATAAGAACATAATAACAACATCAGGAACGTCAATGATACGAAAATAAGAAGAAAAACAACTACAACAACAATAAATATTTCCAAATGGTTTTGATAGGCAACCGTCACACATGTTATTAGATACGTGTATTGAGCAGGCTGGCTTAATATATTCTTCATATTCTTTTCATGTGTTTTCACAGAAGGATGTGTATTTTACGCAGTGTTGAATTACAAGCGTTTTCATTACGTTTATTATCATTGTGGCGGCGGCGAGAGGGGGCGAGATGTTCCGTCCGGAAATTAAAGTTACGAAACAGCATAATCATCGAGACGAAAAAAAAATAGCTGGGGCGGGTACAGCGACGGTTCAAGTGTTATTTTTCTTTCGTGAAATTCTTTTTCTTTCACAGCTTATATTGTAAGGGAATTTTAAGGCCATGAACTTATTTCGCCCTTTTTTAAAATTCTCTTTACTGAGGGAAGTAGGTCTTAGGTTTTTTTTCTTCACTGAAATGTCTCCCTTTTCAGTTAAAATAAGGGGTCTCTATTTGTTTATCAGAACTACATGACTGTGTATTTTTAACAAGAATATTCAGTGCGAAGAAGAATTAACATACATTCTGCGGATTCAGACCACGCCCACTTACAGTTGAACAATATTGTCCTGTTACGTCAAGCAGCTATGCGGCATGCGTGTTTCAAGAAAATTTCTGTCTACTGTAATTTTATTTTGAAATTTATATCTTTTCTTTTGCCTTTTATTCTAGGATCATAGCTAAAAACTGCGTCAATTACTTAGCACATCGCATTCCGTAACTGACAACGTGTGTGTTTTCTTTTCTTTCTTTTTGTGTCCTCAAACCGTCTTCTCCGTCTCCCAATCCAAGCGTGTCACTGTCAGGGTTGACGGTTCTTCGGATCGTATCGCATACCCTCTGTGAACCGGCTTAAAAAAAAAGATGACAGCTAGAGAAAAGTCAACCAGCCATGTAAAACAGCTGAGAGCCATGTAAATTTAGACAGAACATGGACAGACCTACTGTTCTGAGGGTATAGACATACGCCTGTTACTAGTGTTAAGAGATTCAGGGTTAACAGCAGTCATAAATCTATAATATTTGAGCAATCGACCGGTGTAAAACATTACGAGTCATTCTGAGACGCTTTCTTCATTCTTGTGTTCTATTATTACTCTAAACCCTTCGCCGGTAGATCTATAATGGAAGAGGATTTCTTTATCCGTAAGTACTTAATAAACCGGAAAAAAGGTCACAAGATAAAGAGAAAAAAAAACGTAGGCAAACAATACCTTGTAACACCTGAGGCTTCGGATACTAATTGAATAAAACTGTGTTTGATCAAGAAAGGCACATAACAGAAATCAATGAGACACCCTTCGCTAGCTTTTGGAGCAAAACCCAGAGGCCATCGGAAGATAAACACCCCGGGATTAAATGTAGGTACGCTTATCACAGATTATCATTAATTTTTTTTTTGTACGAAAAGTACTGAAACTGACAAATGAACGCTTCATCCAGACCTCTTGCCACCGCCGTGGAAAAACAGAGTTTATGCCGCCATCGGTTTCATTTGACCCCATTTCTCAAAAAACATTTTTAGTTTATCTTTTGACTTTTCTACTGAAAAAATTCGCAGGTTTGGCTTTGAGTTTCGGATGCGCTAATTTGTTGTTTTTTTTTTACCTCTATACTTAGGGCCTTCAGGTTTAATTTTGCAGCCTAAATTTTCCTTCTAGGAAAGGGAGTCATAATGCCAACGAAGGCTCTTATTTTTCTCGTGTACACTCAAAACATACCACAAGACCCTCCAAGATAGGGCTCCCGGCCTCACTTTTAGCCTTTTTGGGGATAGACATTTCCAGCCCTGATATTCATAACTAAAACCTTTTCTTTTGAACTGAATGTAATGCAAGCCCTACATTTGGATATCTTTTTAGCCTCCACAACTCTTTATGATTCCTTTAAATTACGTTATTTTTGTGTAGCGCCAGCGCTTTTCCACGTGCCCCATATTTTAGAAGTAAAAGGAAAAAAAAAACAGGTTCAACTATGACATATTTTACAATGTTGTTTTCTTTTGTAGGGAAGGATGCCTCTGAAACTATGAAACTTGCCGTAAAAACATAGAATGTCAAAGTCACCTCAACCAACTTGCACGAATGTAAATAAATAAAGCTTTGTGAAGCGCATTGCTTTGAGGTTGAGTATTCCATCTTTAAGATATTTTCCCTGTTAAATTTAAGTATAAAGACACCTCTATGGCTTTTAAAAAGATGGTGGCTTGCTGATACAGAGATAAGGAACCGTGGAATATTTGTGAACTTGTTACATTTAGCAATGTTGTAAAGGAAACGTCATTTTTTAAAGTATATATCAGAGTCAAAGTGATGTTGAGAAAATGCTATTGAAGGTCTTGTTTAGTTTTCTTCTCAGCGCATTTTTACGTTGTATTTTTTCAGAGATAGAGAATCGAAAAACCAACCCAAACAGTATGATGATTATACTTTTCCTTATCAAGTTTCTAGAGAAAAAAGTAGCGAGTTTTCATCATTAATAAAATAAAGTATAGCTGTTCGGATACGTAAAAATTTTTTTTATTTTTTTTTTTCATGAAAATGCACTTTAAATCGCCGCTAAGTTACCGTCTAAATCTTTGAGAGTCTAGAAGGCAGGTCTGATTGCCGCATATAGGGAGATCGAAAACACAGAAACTCAACACACCATGCACACAAACAATTTATAGACCTCTTGAAACACTTCAGATAGGTTTGATATTTGTATCGCAATGTTATGCTTCGAAAACGTATCCTTTATCCCCAAGGTAAAATTTTACACTCCGAAAAAGAAATAGAACAAACACCGTTATCGCAACTTTGTTTTTTTCTCAAGCGCCTTGGCAGACAAAATTTTAATTTCCTGTTATCAGTTTTTATCTACCTGGCTCAACTTTCGGTCGCTTTTAAACATTCACTGGTTATAAAGGTAGAGTTTGAAAAAAAAAAGTTATCAGTTACAAACCTATCACTCATTCCCTTCCTTTCATTATGGATTAAGGACTAAGGTGGATCCTCTTCCTTCACATTATCCTACCATTATCTCTTTCTCTTCCCCTAAGTATGCTTGCTCCATCGCTGTTTTTCTTTCTGCCCCTCTCCTTCTTCTTCTCTCCCCCCCCCCCTCCTCCCCCCTCTTTCTGTCTCTGATATTGGTCTCTTTTTTCTCCCTCTTGCTCTCAAAGTTATCTTATCCTGTTTTTTTATACCCTTCTTTGTTCAATATATCACATCATTTTAGCTCTTACAAGTTTTTACCTTTACATAACTACTTATCAAAGTACGGTCATCTGTCTGCCTGTCTGTCTCTCTTTCTGTCTCTCTCACACTCTCTTTCGTCGATCTGTCTTTCTCTCTGGTCTGTTCTCCATCTCACCTTCCTTCTTTCTTTCTGCCTGCCATGCTTCAGTATCTGCAGTGTAAACCATAATATGAGAGATACTGCATTTCGTTTGCCCATGGCAGTATGGTGCACAATGCTCAGTGTCGCAGCTACTACGATCTCCTAAAATTACTTAAGTTCAACGACTTCTTTTCGTTGCCAACAGAAAAAAAAAGATATTTCCCAAGCAGAGTAATGTAGAGTGCCGCAAGCCATGACGAACCCTTTTGTTAACATTTTTTTCTTTGCTGAGTTTTACAATACTTAGAGTTTACTTTGCTATGCTTGCAATCTTCATGCACTTCTGTGTACAATTCTCAAACAATTAAATCTTTAAGTTAACGGGGTTCTTTGTCTTGAAGTTTTTATAGGTATACAATTTATGTACGGTATTTTTGAAGAATGACGAAACATCTGTCACTTGCATCTAACCCCCCATCCCCACACATACACACACACCTGATCATTTTATGGATTGAAAAGGAGGTAAGGCTGTACCCAACATGTTTTGACTTCATAATTCTGTTTTCCTCTACCTTAGCATGTTTGCTCGCCCCCCTTTCTCTCTGCCTGTCTGTCTAACCGTCTATATGTTTGTCTATCTTTGTGTATATCTGCCTGTTTCTCTACTTGACTATCTAACTTTCCATGTATCTATCTATGAATCGTTCTATCTCTTTATGTGTGCGTCTATCTGTCGGTCCATTTGTCTATCTACCAATCTAAGTGTTCATATATCTATCCATAAATATGCTTGTCTGTCTATCTGTCTGTTTTTCCCCCTGCCTATCTATCTTTACATTTACATATCTATAAATCTGTCTGTTTATCTTTTTATGTATGTATCTATCTGTCTGTCTATTTGCCTATCTGCTTGTCTGCCTATGCCTGTCTGACCATGTCTGTCTGTCTCTGTCTGTCTGTCTCTTTTTTTTCTCTTTGTCAGTCTCTCCCATCTTCTCCTTCGCGTCCTTTTTTATCGTTTGCTTTATTTCACGTTCTTTGCTTGACTGGATACATGTAATAAGAAAATAAAAAAAACCTCTGTGCGCCGAGAATATTTTTGGTGATATTGCAGATATGTGATACATTCCTAGAATACTCTCCATCTAGATATTTTTGTCTTGCATTATATTCTTGTCTAACATAGCACTTCTTGTCGACACTTAATTGAGATGGCCTGACAGGTCAGGAATTCAACGAAATTTTTAAAAGAACAGAAAATTAAACATATGAACAGTTACAGACACCAAGACAAGCAAAGAAACAGATAGAAAGAATTACACAGCAGCAAGGGACGGGAATGCGATATAGATAGGCTTCAGCAAAGATTAAAAAGAAAACGAAATAAATGAACAAAAAAGTGGAAAAAGAGAGAGACAGACTTGCAAAAGGAAAGGTAGAAACAAGAGATAAAGGTAAAAGAAGCTAAATGTAAGAAGAAGAAGAAGAAGAAGAAGAAGAAGAAGAAGAAGAAGAAGAAGAAAAAAAAAAAGAAGAAGAAGAAGAAGAAGAAGAAGAAGAAGAAGAAGAAGAAGAAGAAGAAGAAGAAGAAAAGAAAGAGAAAAAGGAGAAGAAGAAGAAGAAGAAGAAGAAGAAGAAGAAGAAGAAGAAGAAGAAGAAGAAGAAGAAGAAGAAGAAGAAGAAAAGAAGAAGATGATGAAGAAGAAGAAGAACAGCAACAACAAGAAAACGTGCAGGAAAAAAAAAAGGAAAGACCGTGAAAAGACAAAAATAAAAGAACCCATAGCTATAATTGTAGGCATAACTGTAAATTTCGACATATCTAAAATATTACCATAAATTCCCGCTTTTGGCGTATCCGTATCGCCTAATAAGTTTATGGAAGACTGTTGTATCATGATTCACAAGTGTGATTAGCGTAACTGAAACTAGACTTGGTACCCCTGTCTTGTTTATATAGCAACATGCAGAAGTTGTGACAAGAGGCTTTTATTATGCACGGTTGGTTGCGTGCCTTGAATGTCGTGGCATGCGATTGCGTGTATACTGCGAAGTGCGAGCGGTATGCAATTTACAGTAGCTTGATGTATTATCAAGAAATGCCACCCAGTTGACGCATTTTTTTTATCTCATTATAATGATAATATTGATAATATCAATAATGATAATAATAATATTTAAAATAATAATAATGATAATAAAAATAATAGTAATAATAATAATAATAATAATATAACAATAATAAGAAAATAATAATAATAATGATAATAATAATAATAATAATCATAATCATAATCATAATCAGAATAAATAATAAATAATAATAGTGATATAATAAAAAATGATAATAACAATAATAAACGTCGAACGCTTCATGAATTACAAACGTAATATTTTTTGTAACTAAACCGCCACCGTGTTTTATCATGATATAACTATTAAACATATGATCGTAAACAACGGGCCTGTATTTTCTAAGGGTGTAATGCTTACAACAATTTTTTATACCCAGCCTCAGAAAAGATTACAAAAAATTTGGCATTTGCTGCATGCAAGTTAAGATCTAGTTTGCACGGTCGCATAGCTTAGTAAGATTAAATTAAAGTCCAAGTTTTATGGGTGTGATATTATTAGGGCAAAAATGTTTTAATCATGCCGGGTGTGGATACATACAGCTGTTGCTCTTTGTCAATTGATGAATGTTTTGAGACAGTTTTCATGCTTAGGGTAGACAGAAATCTAAGGACTAAATTATTAAAAGTTATGAAAATTCTCTATAAGACTAGGTTGCTTTAGTGGGCTTATACCTTTTTATATACCTTTTGTGCATTTACGCAAAGATTTACGTAAACCGCAAAGAACGACAAAAAAATTCTCACGAACCACCGATCCAACACAGAATCTAAGACGCAAATAATCCAATGTATATCGCAGCTTATTTAAGTGTTACTCTACCGATCAACAGAAAAATTACTACCCTGCGTGTCTAGTAAATAGTTTGGCTAATTTTTTTACACAATTATTATTCTTATAAGTGTGGCCAGATATGGCATCAGCTATTATTCGCGTTTGTTTAATTGCAAAATCTCTTTTTAAGTATCTCTTAGAAATATCGGGAACGTTAAGCTATGTAAAGTTAAAAAAAAACGAGCATTTTCTTCTACAGTCACGAAAAACTAACTCAAAAAAAAAAAATGGATGTAAAATTAGGATTGCTACTTGTTAAATGCATAAGGAGGCTTATGTGAAACCCAGGGCGGGTGCGTGCTGCATAGTAGCGTATTGTTGTGTGTAGTAGTCGAAAGTTTAAAAAAAAATCCTCAAACGCAAGTGTTTAACTGCTAGTGCTACTAATACGTGCGCAATAAATTTTGGGCATTTCCACTGAGTAGCCTACTTCTCTCCGCTGCTAATTTCATACCTTTAAAGTCTTCCAATCATTTAATACGTGCGCATTATTGTCTCTTTCCTCATCAATAGTATTGGTAATACAACGTATCAGTGAGACTATTGTCTGCTTACATCGTTGATGAACATGTTCTATTCTAGACGTGTACCCAGGCTACAAAGGAGATTCAAACAACCAACCGTAAAATGAAATATTTTTTATGATGTAACAAATAAAATCTTTTTTAAAAAAATTTGCGGAAATAGTGAAAAATAATCCTAAACATTCCAGAGATCAATATATTTTTCTTTCATATTCTCAACGAAAAATGTATATTTAATAAAGACATATTTTTCTTTGAATTCTTTAGACCTTTGCGCCCTGCACACGCATAGGGGAATTCCCCACGGGGTGTTTACCCCTTAAAATATCTTACAATAACAATGCAAAACGGAAATTTCCCGACGGAAATGCCGATGAGCAAAAGACGCCATAATAGAAACAGTTTCATTCGGGAATCCCCATTGGAGTGTTCAGTTCGACGTTACTACAGAACTCCCGCTATGGGTTTGTTTGGGGTGAGCCCGTTGCGAGGAATGGCCCAGGCGCTTGTACTCTTAACTGTGTTATTGATTGGTGCAGCTTCGAGCCAAGACTATCGGATACCAACATCAAACAAAGAGGATACCGACACAAGAGAGACAGCACTGCAGCCCGGCATGTAAGTACTCTACTTGTATGCTGTTTTTTGAGTGTCTATATGATTGTCCCGTCTTTTCGTGGAGCAAAAACGTTTTCCCTTTAGTTGATCGACAAAATGTAAGTTACATCTTGATTTTACGCATATTCAAGCTACGTAATCGAAATTGAATGTTGAGCAGTTTATTCTTAATAGAGATGCTAGATTCTTACGTAAGCAGATAGATGGATATATTTATATATATATATAGATAGATAGATAGAGA
>BMAT01010411.1:83334-93760 GCA_019649035.1 Elysia marginata | reverse complement strand
TAGTAGTAGTAGTAATAGTAGTTTTAGTAGTAGTAGTAGTTGTAGTAGTAGTAGTAATAGTAGCAGCAGCACCAACAGTAGAAGCAGCAGCAGCTGCAGCAGTAATAGGAGTAACTTCGATAACAAAAAACGCTAATTTGGAGGTGCTGGATGAAGAATAAAGAAATTGCACACAAAAAACCCCACCAAGAACTGACTTTTATAGATCATTATAATTCGTACCAGTCACTATTTTTACACCTACAACTATAATATTTCCGCTAATTTCTAGTTCTGCTTCTTTCCGTTTCACAGTAGCCGTAAAGCAAAATTTATCTCTAGATATATATGTACGAGCATGAAAACATTCCATCAAGGCGATTCGTTTGCATTTTTTTCTTCTTTTTTATAGCAATAGCAAACAAAACACAGCTCACTTTGAAAATCAAGATTCTTGTTTCACCAGTCAAAACCAGTTTTTTTGGTACTTATAGTTCTCTCTATAATAAGGTTTGAGGAGCTTCTGTTATAAGAGCTCGCGTCATGAATCATTGTTAGGAATACCTAAGAAGAGCACACTATGGGCAGTACATTCATGTTACGCTGTAAGTTAATTGTATTAGATAAGTCTAGACTAGGGAAGGAAAAAGTGGAAAGACTGATAACAGTTATTTGTACAATTATCATGTCTGGGTTTCTGTAATACAGTATCGATGGGCTTCCTCGCTCCCTACCTATTTTTTTAAAATTATTATATACCACAATATTCGAGTCTTAGTATGGCTAAGAATGTGGGAAAACGGCATTTACATAAGAAAGATAACATTATGCAAGGAAATTCACATGTTTTTCCACTGCAGGCTGTTACCTTTGTTCGTTTTCAGTGCAATTTTACGTCGTCCCTTGTTTGTCAAGCGCCCCCCCCCCTCTCCAAAAAAAAAAAAAGATACGAATATGGAAGTAGCTAAATAAAAGCTAGAAAATGTTATGAATCTACGCAATAACGCAGCGCATTGTTCTGCATTTTACAACGTATGTAAGGAAAGATTATCATATTTCTTTTAATTATAAAGAATTTGAAAAAAATGTTGAATAGCTCATAATTTACCCAAAATTTGGAAACATAAAATGTCATCGCTCAGAAAGTTATGCTCGCACGTATAGTTTTTTTTCGACATCTATGTGGTTAAGGATTTTATGGTAGACTGGAATAGATGTGAGTTCTTAATATTTAAAAAAAAAGTCTTAAAAAGCGGCAAGAAATCATTTAAAAAAATGTGCGAACATTATAAACAAAAAGGTGTAAATGAATGAAGCTATTTCCAAGGAAGAAAACGATATTTTATAGACTACACTTCAGTCTTAATCCATCAATTAAAGTTCTTTGAACGTTGTTTTGAAAAGGATACCGCCGATGGTTCGCAAATTTGTGTACCCATCCATTTCAAAGTAACAACTACACTATGTCTATATACAAGAAATATTAAATCTCACGGTGCACTTCACATAACCCAAGTTCAAGTTCAAGATAAAAGCAATCGGAACACAGGCTACTTGAAAACAAACACTAGATCTATCTAAATCTAGAGCCCAATTGTTGAAGTTATGAACCCAAGCATGACAGCAGAGGCTCAGGTTTAGGAGAAGCTCTAGGCCATTACAAAGCATACAGGGAGGACTTGGTTTGCACTGTAAACAATCGGTACTGTTTAAGACAATTCTTCATTTGAAAGAGATTGAGTCGGTTTTGTGGCTAAGACCTAGATCTAGCTGCTTTGCCCAGAAATACTTAGGAAACGTTGAAATGGTTCGGTTTTCGAATTTATCAACAGTATGGTGAATGTCTTGCTTTAAAAAGTAACTGTATGTGGGTTAGTGTTGGAAACATAGATCATTTTCTTTTTAAAGGTGTGAAGAATATGCTCTAAATCAAAACTTTGATACATCTTTCATACGTTAATAGGTAAACTGTAGGTGTTTTTTTATTTACAAGAAAGTTTTAATCTTTTGAATGTTTGTCTTTCTCACATTTTGTGCTGCGTTATGAAAAAAAAGAGAAATCTCCAAACAAGTTTACGTTGTAATTTTCAGCTGTCAAACATATTCAATTGATTAAATGTAATTAAATTACAAATAGAGACGTTTCTGACACTTTATTGCCTTCCTTTTTACTTATGCACTCCTGAAGCTTTATTTTAGGCGTAAGGTGTGTGAGAAAACAATAACTATTGCTCATCACGTTTATATTTTAACGTTCCCAATTCTATCCTGTTCAAATTTGCTAACCAATTTAAGCCTTTCTTTACTTTAACATTGACCTAAATACCTCGCCATTGGCAAAAAACTTATGGTCACCTTTCTCCATAACACATGTCATTTAAAAATCAAGATAATCAGCGTTAACAAAGAAAATTAATGCTTTCAGTGCCTGGTAGTTTTCTTGGTGTCTATTTATAGCGGGGATATTTCTTTTTAATTGGGGGAGGGGGGGGGGCTTCTAACATTATGCTTCTGTTTTGGAAATGTGTGTGTATTTTGCCGCCTTTAAGAACCATTCGTGACGAAGATACGCTCTGATAAATGTCTTTCTTGGTGCAACAAAACCGTCTCCCCAAGCTCCTTACTGGTTTCATAAATTAATGCACAGTCTATTGACACTAATGTGTTTAAAGACGGCTATTAAATTAGCTAGGTAGCTACTGTTCGAGCCCTAGAACGCTGGGTATGGCGCGCCTGACCGTGAATCTCTTTATTCATAGTTCATTGCCACAAGTTTTACTGTGACGCAAATATTTACCTTGAAGGATTAGTATCTAAGAGGAGGAGGAGATAGGTCGATCCAGTGTCATGTTTAACGTGGTCTTCTTTTTTTTCTGTTCCATTTTACTTACATACAACTACTGAGAGTCAAGTTCTCTGTCTGCTTCCTCGATCTGCAAGATCAATATTAAATTATACAAATGAAGATGATACTCGATGCATATGAAGGTGTTAGGTTGTTTATCTTCGATCTCAGAGAATATCTCCGAAAAAAAAAAAAAAAGTTTTGACCATAAACTTTCGGTTGATGATTTTCGGAGAAGCAAAAAAAAAAAAAATAATCTTAAAAGTTGAAATTTCGTTGCAGTTTTACAATTTCATTAATTGAATGTTTTTGAAAAAGTCATGATGTCTTGAAAGCACGTTTTTTTCTTTGCCTTTCCCCTTCCCAACCCTACCCCCACCCTCTTCTTTTTCCTTCTATAAAATGATGGATTTGTAATTTTCTTTCTGTTAACACCTCTCTGCCCTCTGTCTGTCTCTATGTCTCTCTTTACAGCCCGTTCTCTTCCTGTTTTCTCTTAAAGATATTCTTAAAGATATTTACCCGCCCAAACACACAGACTTTGTGTTTATCCCCTAATACATGTACAAGCCCACTAAATACATTCTTCCAAATGCAGTTCATCTATTTGATATATCGACGCTTTTATAGTGTAGCTCAAAATGATACAATTTTTTTTTCTTTTTTAAAAGCCTTTTTCATCATACATTAACCCTACATTCTTCTTTTTATCTCCTCTCTGCTCTTTCTACCACTTCTCTTCCAAATGAAAACTTTCCACAGTGAAAAATTCAAGAAGAGTGTTGTGCCATGTCTTAAACATGACATGGACGAGGGTATTAGAGTCTTTTCAAGGTGAAATAAAAGCGGTACTGACCACCTTTGATGTTGGTGGGCGGACACGGTATTCAGCTTTAGTAGATCTCTCAGTGGGAGGCAAGGCCTTCTGGTTATGTACACTGGGCATGCTTAAACACTAGAGGACTGCTGGACTGGACTGAGAGAGTGAGAGGGGGTGATGAAGACAGAGGAAATAAAGAAGACGATGACGACGACGAAGCAGAAGAAGAAGAAGAAGAAGAAGAAGAAGAAGAAGAAGAAGAAAGCAGGATGTAGAAGGAAGAAAATAGAGATGCAGAGAGATAAAGAAACACAGATAGAGAGGGAGGAAGAAAGAGACAAAGTTACACGCTTAAATACAGAGAGAGAAAGAAAGAGAGGGAAAGAGACACAGAGAGAGGGAGAGGGGCAAGAGAGAGAGAGAGGGGTACAGAGAGAGGGATACAGAGAGAGAGAAAAAAGAGAGAGAGAGAGAGAGAGAGAGAGAGAGAGAGAGAGAGAGAGAGAGAGAGAGAGAGAGAGATGTGTTTTGTTTCGAAAGTGCCATGAAACGCTGCATTCCTAGACTTTGAAGAACGTCGTTCTGATCAAAAGGTCTCTGAGTACAGAAAATATGGGCCTGTAGGCCTACACCAAGACGTCATAAAATAATGAACGCACTTATACATCGCCCAATGACGTGTTTATCTAAGGTCAGAAAAGATTACATGTATAACTATAAGGGTTTCAACAAGTTCGCTAATGCTACCTTTAAAAAAATACTTTGTGCGTCCCCAGGACCAGGTGGCTTGTCCTAAACCGGGGCATCAGTTTTATACAGAAGTTTAGTAGCTAGATTTACATTGAAAATCTCTTTTTGTTTGATGTGCCCTATTAAAGTTGAGAAAGGTAAAAAAAAATAAAGAAGATCGCAGTCTAAAACGAGATTTTATATCAGTGGCCATACGTTTTTACTCTACACGTATCTGTCGAATTTTGTGTCGCTTTATTTTGCTCTTTAGCAAAACTCTACTCTATTAGTGCCATTTTTCTACAACAAAGCACGCCTAAATAGTCACCAAGATTCAAACTTCAAGCCACCTTACATCGTGCTCGATGCTTTACAACCTAACTGTGTGACCACAGGCGTACTGCTGATTTATTGGGTAGTTTGAAGTTACTCGACGTCGGCGCTGCATTTCTCTCACCAAAGATGTATCCGTACGCAAACCGTGTGTGTGGTCTCTCAATAAAACAATTTATGATATACAGCATTTGTGGGACTTATCCACATGTGAAGAAGTAAAGTAAAAAGCGCTTTTCAATAACGCCTAGTTCACTTGATTCCCCAGGAGAGAAGAGAGAGAGAGAGAAAATCTACCAGATTCTCTGAGCGCTTTCATTGGGTTCCTCGATAGGAGATAACCAACTTAAATTGATAGTCTTCTGAACTCATTGAGTTGCAGCTATTACAGCGCTTCATTCTAGTTTACTGACAAGATCTATTACTGTCCATAGCCGGGTACTCATTTAACGCAAAGAAATGGGTTAGATATCCTCTCACAAGGACAAGACGTCGATCTGCCGAACGCAGGGCTTCAAACCTGAACTTCGCGGTCCCAAAGCCTAATGTCTACCACTGGGCTCCGACGCTAGACTTCTGAAGAAGAAAAAATCTGATAAAAATTACACTTTAGCACTTAACTCCCTTAGAATCAGTGGTCAAGAGACATGCATAATTTATAACGTAAATTTAGAAGCGGAACAGTGGTAGCGGACGATGATTGGTTTGTTCGCATCAGGAAGGATGTTTGATGAAATGCAGAACTGTTTCCTTCTTACAATCATCTAATTATTATACAGTGTTTTATTAAAACTCGTGCTTCGGTATATTGTATTAAAAAAAAACTCATATCTGTTAGTGGTATTATTTCATGCTACTAAAGGACGACCCGTCTCAAGGTGATACGAAAAGGACACCCCACCCCCCCAAAAAAAAAACAAAACAAAAAAACAAAAAAAACAAAGCAAATAAACAAAAACAACAACAAAAAACAACAAAACTTTTCATTTCAATGTTATCAGCTTGTCCTATTAAAACCTGGCTTATCAAAAAATGTAAAGAACAAAGGAAAGTCAATTCGCATCCCTTTTTAATCCACTAAGTATGCGGTATAATGGACTCTTTGATGTTTAATCGTGATAACAAATTTTTGTTGACGCCTACGCGTTTTTTTCTGATTCATTATTATGTTATCAACTGAGAATATTCTATCTCCATTATGGTTAAGGCATGGTGACTCCAGCTTACCTTTAGATTTAGTTTATCAGATGGCGACAATACAAGAGTTATAGACAGGTCGATGACTTTGAGCATTAAAAACCTTGTCTGTCCCAATTACCGATAAGCACAGGTGCCTGTTTACCAGCCAGTGGGTGAGATGGGTATCAGATCTCGCCGTGCTACCCTTACAAAGTATGATTGAAAGATTTTAAAGGTATGAAATTAGCAGTGGAGGCAAGTAGGCTTTTTAGTGGAAATCCTCGAAATGTCTGCCTTTAGTATGATTCGAACCTTTGACTTATAGATGATGCTTCGGCACCCATCGCCTTGCCACTTAGAGAAACTTAGCTTATACCATGTCGCCACTACGCTCATAAAGTATGTGGCACTGCAGGAGAAACAACTTCCAGAAAAAAGTCATAAATTATAACCGATGAATTCAGTCTCTAATATATATATTTTAAAGTCAATATTCTTGAGTAAAAGAAGCTCCATTTGGTGTGTTAGAAACTGCAGAGTCATTAGCTTGCATGCCTTGGATATTCTTTAATGACACGGCCAAGCAAACCTCTCCAGCTATACCATAGCCATGCCACACAGCAAACCACTGAAGACTAGACAAATTAGATGTTGCGTAAGTTTCAATTAACTGGTGAAAATAAAGTTATATATTTGTTTTAACATAATGTTTTCCCCTTCTTCTTATCTCAAATTCAGTCTAGTTTGTACCTAAACGATGAAGTACTCCAAATGGCCAACATTTTAAAGAAAACACTTGGCACGGTTAAACTGTAAATCAAACGAAGCAAGTCGTCTTTTTTAAAGACTCAGTTACTTACGTTAAAAAAGACAAATTAAGGTCTACCATACCCATAGACTCCGCAAGTCATACGGTCTACGAACCGCGAGGCAAAGTCAGTTAACTTGCTACCTTGCTAAACTCCGATTTTACGTATCAATAAGTTAGTATAAGGTAAAAGATCTTTTGATCATGTTTTTTTTTTAAAAGTAAAAAGTTCAATTAAATAATACGTGAATCGTGATGAACAAAATCCACTTAGATCGATGTAATACAATTTCAAAAAAAAAATTTCTTGGGTTGTTTTACGAAGTTTCCTTTTCCCCCCAGTATTGAATTTGTCCAAATGGTACACCTAGGTTCTTTTTTTTGTTTTAATTAGTAAAAAAACCCTCAGCATTGTAATACTCCAACGCTTTTTTGATGTGTTTATCAGATATTAGACTGCGTTTAATAGCAGTTCCAAAAAATGCAATAGGCCGATAAGTCCAAAAACCTCTTTAAGTTTCGACCTTTTATTTCATAATGATGTCTAGGTAGCAATGTACAGAAAATGTGGCAAGAGCAAAATAAAGAACACACACATTTTAAGTCTTATTAAAGGATGCGTGACTCTTTTGATCATAAGTGATAATTGGTTACGGTAAAGGTGATTCGATAAGTATACAACCTAACAGTAGAATATGAAATACTTGAGTATATGTAGTAGAAACAGGAGATTTTTAATTTTTACAAAAAAATGTTTATACACTACATTAATCCCTTTCGGGAAATTTGTCTTCGTTACTCAGCGTAACTGTGTCGCCATATAGCAGCGCCACTATGGATATCATAGATGAAGTGAGGATAAAAGCGGAGAGAAAGGGAGTATATAAAGAGCATACAGAGATATAGAGGAGGGAGAGCAAGAAAAAAAAAGAGAAAAAAAGAGTGTGGGTAGGAGATGTACAGCAAGAAAAGACCGGCAAAAAAGATAAAAGGTGAAGAGCAAATGATCGAACGGAGAGAGAGAGAGAGAGAGAGAGAGAGAGAGAGAGAGAGAGAGACAGAGACAGAGAGAGAGAGGAAGAGAGAGAGACATACAGACAGACAGACAGAAAGACAGACACAGACAGTTAGAGAGAGAGGGGAAAAACAGAGAAAGACATAGACAGAAACATAAATCGATCAAGAAAAAATGTGATAGTGAGTGGGAAAGAGAGATATTGAGAAAGAATGATAACAATAGAGACAAAAAAGCATGAGAAAAGGCGTTTATACTTGAAAGACACATGGAGTAATATAAGAGGGAAATAGAGCGGGAAAAAGAAAAAAAAACCCTGAAAGAAATAAATTTTAATATAAAAAGTAAAGAGGCATTACGCTATAATCAGACTTATTCTTTCCAGTGTGTACGCATCTTTAAACCTTAAGATTCGTCGTTGTGTTTTTCGTCTCCTAAGTTGCTGATAGGGAGACCTTGAGATTCAGTGGCGACACCACCTTTTTTATACATAGTTTACCATGCGTACAGGTACGGTGAAGCCGTCATAATTTCTTTTCATAAAACTGAATGGCATGGAAGAACAGCGCACAATAACATCAGCATTAACCTGTATTTAACTGGCTAACATGGAGTATTGTAAGAGCACAGGCGTATTATGTTGAGAGGCAAGGAAGAAAACGCCCCCCTCCGTATCCCCATTCCGTTCAAGACATACCAATACGACCAGTAGATACTAACTAGATCTACCCTTCTAACGCTGTAGATATAGACAGAAGAAGCTGTTGAACTTTCCCAAACAAGAGAAGTTTAACTGCAAGCAGAGAAGAAATGTTTGAAAAAATTGTGTGTTGGAATGTTTTTATTGAAAGGAGGAGGGAAAAGGGTGGGGTGGAGGTGGGGCGGTTGCAAAGAAAGACATATTCTAAATTTTTGGCCATTTACCAAAAAAAATAAAAACTTTCTAGGGCATGACCGACAAGGCAAAGACACTTGTATTAATTATTATCTACCACAAGAGGCTGCCATAAAGATCCCCCTAGGGGTTTATCTATTTCTCTTTTAGAGTTCGCAGAGATTTTGAATGAAAAAAAAAACGTAAGTGGATGTGTACTTATTTTTTAATGGGTAAAAAGCAACAAAAAAGGAAAATTCAAAAGCAAAAACTCTGTCATGCGCAGACACAATAAAAGAAAGAAAAGAAAAATAAAACATTTAATTTTTAATATATGTAATAAAAGTCTGCATAAAAGCTTTTGTCTGCACGAGATCTAGTGTCTTTGGCACTGATTGTCCTGTGCTTGTCTTCTTTATAAACAGCTTCTTTTACAATACATCTTTAATACTTGGCTTTGTTTTTCAGATCTCTCCCTTAAAGTCATTTTAGTTTACCGCCGTGGATGATAAAAGAAGAGGCCAGAAGATGAAGCTGTTCTCTTTTTGTATAAGACATTGGTGTTTATCGTTCACTTTACTCACGTAGGTGAAATAAACAGTGCACCTTTAAAATTAACAGATCGGTGTTTCAAGTTTAATTTGTGCAGAATTTTACTACATTTTTACCTTTTATTCTAATTTTATTGCCCCCATCCTTTCTCTGAAGTTTTCTTTGAAACATAGGTTTGGTTTAACAGTAAAAATATAGGAAAGAGAGAATCAACCCTGGTGTGCGCGTTTCGCGTCATTCACTGGTGAACATGAAATGGCGCTTTGCTTCGCAAGGAATACGCTTCTTTCAAGGTATCGTCTCGTCTCAATTAAATCGACGTTGACTATCGCCAAATCTGCGGCAATCAGAGAGCAAAGTCTTTAAGAACCTAAGATCGTTAAGTGCGTTGCAGCAAACTTGGGTGATTCTGAAAGACGGAAAGTTGCACTGATTGTGGACCAGTACTTTATAAATAATTATGGTGCACCAATTTTAAACTAGAGCGCTGTACCGATAGAATTATCCTACTTTTTTTAGTAACAAAGAAGTAAAAATGAAGCGTCGTGGTCTAGAGGTAGCTGTATTTCATCGCAATACGCAGGTATTGGCATTGAACTATTTTTTCAGTACCGGTATGCAAATAAAAGCGGAAGTTTATCAGCTGCTCCTCTTGCTCTGTGAGTTACGAATGATTTTATGTCATGCTGTTCGAGACAATTAACGCACAGTATCTGCAAAGAAAATAATTATATGGGGGATGTTGCACGTTCATTGTACCTGGCATCATTAAACTAGTTCTGTTGCGATACAATGAGGCGGATGAAATATCCAAAATTCACACACTGAATGATTAGCCTTATACGCTAGCGCTTGGTCTTCCATGTTTGTTTTCACTTTTGTCTAATTTACAAAACAAAAAGAAATTACTTCATCAAATGCCTGAAATTAGCTTGGGGAACGTTCTTGATCTATTTGAGGTCATGCACGTGACGAAACTATAGTATTTGGCTCCCGGATGTTAAACCAAAACAATTTATGCAATGGATACATATAGCCCTAATTCACATAAAGCCACATAGATCCATAGCACAAAGAGTTAAGATTCTTTATAACAAAATCAATTAGTTTTATATTTTAGTTTTTTTTCGATGTATTTTGCACTATATCGCAAATTTTCATAACAAAAAATCTTCTCTTCTGACTATTATTTAAAAAAAGTTTTTAGCCGTGTCATCCATTTCATGGTATCACGCTTGATAAACGTCCCATCGCATTACCTTAACCCTCCTTGTGCTTTTTTTTTTCTAATG
>BMAT01010411.1:0-26257 GCA_019649035.1 Elysia marginata | reverse complement strand
GACAGCTACCCCAGGCTACCCCACTCTCTCATTCTCTGTTCCCCAAAGGATACATTCATTATTCCCTCAAGGTCTTTTCGAGGTTTCTCACTTACGCATCATAGAATAATATAACAACTTCATTATTTTTTGTAAACTAAAGCATGTCAACACACCCCATGCTTGTGTATGTATTGAGATATTCTGGGGACACCCCCTACTGATCCCTTCTATTGTCCCCCTGAATCTCTCTCAGTTCCTGGGGTCCGAGCCTGTAGCCAGTGCCTGTCTTTATGACAAGCTATATGCCAGTCCTCAGCTCCTGGTGCCTGTATCCAGTGTCTGTATCCAGTGCCTGTATCCAGTGCCTGTATCCAGTGCCTGTATCCAGTGTCTGTATCCAGTGCCTTTATCCAGTGTCGGTATCCAGTGCCTGTATCCAGTGTCTGTATCTAGTGTCTGTATCCAGTGCCTTTATCCAGTGTCGGTATCCAGTGTCTGTATCCAGTGCCTGTATCCAGTGTCTGTATCCAGTGCCTGTATCCAGTGCCTGTATCCAGTGCCTGTATCCAGTGTCTGTATCCAGTGCCTGTATCCAGTGTCTGTATCCAATGTCTGTATCCAGTGCCTGTATCCAGTGTCTGTATCCAGTGTCTGTATCCAGTGCCTGTATCCAGTGCCTGTATCCAGTGCCTGTATCCAGTGCCTGTCTGTATGACAAGTTATCTGCCAGTCCTCTTTCTCTGGACGTCCTCAGGCTTACCCAGCACCGACCAGAATGCTGTTTCTAGCTATCCCCCCTTCCCCCGTCCTCCCATCTCTTGTCGTATCGTGCGTCCAACCAGCGGACAGATTCATTTACCAGGTTTAAATGGTGATGTCTGAGCACTCCTACTCTACTCTCTCTCTTTCTCTCCCTCTCTCTCTCTCTCCATCTTCTTCTCCCAACAACATTATTTCCTCTTCCTCTGGATTTTCATCAAGTTTTTTTTACAAAATTATTTTGACCATCAATTAAACGCCTCGTCTCAAACTGAGTTGTGTTTGAAACTATTGATAAAGAGACACAGCTTTTTTATGACTATGGTTTTCTTTTAACTACATTTTCAGCATGCCTGTGCGGATGTCTTTTCGGTCTTGTAATATTTTAATCCATAATTTCTCGTAACGCTACCGTTGCCTCGATTCTATTTATAGAGGAAACTTCAGGAGTTTTTATTCTTGTTTGATACCAAGAAAAAATGTACAAGTAAAATCATGGTATCGTACCATACAGTCGTTTCTTAGTTTCTCGGGTGGAAATGTGGAAATTCTCAATTTATTTAAGAAACACGTCAAACTTTAATTGAACAAAAAAGGAGGGGGAAGCATAAAACTTTTTCAAGTTTTTTTTAAATTTTCTCCCTCAAAAGTACCAACTTATAAGATTGCATAATTGCAACTAAAAACAACGGGCTTTCCGCAACTTCTTTCAACCTCTCGTTTTAAGTTTTAGAGCACGAAACTTGCGTAGACCTTCCCACTTGATGTGTTTAACTCTAGAAACGAACTATACTATACCCCCACCCTCATTTGGCAACGAAAAATAATTTTGAGCGCTATTTAACTCTGAATACTTTCACCATAAGTTCCTGAACTTAAGCGTCACAGAATAATCTATACAGAGTCAACAGGTCATGAATTCTTACAATTCAAACCTTCCAAGGGTGAAATATTTTAAAGCGCGTCTTCCGCACCAACTAACCTAAGCAATGCATGCGTTTCCGGAGACTTTAGTAGAATTATATAGATCGCAAACCGTTGAAAAATAAAAGGGCGTAAATCTTAGACTTTGCGATTCTGTTTTTGAGAAGAACACTTATTGTTAGACAATGGGGAAAACCCGGAATGCTCACCTATATGATCTTCGTAGACATTTGAATTCATGGAGCGTACTGAGAAGCGTCCAAAGTTATTGAACAGGATCACTTAAATGGGGATTAGTATACTGGATGATAAGAAAATGAGGAATTCAGCTAGCTAAATACTACATGATTTACAAGATATATTTTAGGAAGAAATCAATGTTTCCTTAAAGAAAAGGCACTAGTTTTTATAATGGCCTGGGTCGTTCATAATCTTAGATACAACGCAATAATACCCTAAATATAGCTGAGTTCTGCTTTTTGGGACTCTCAGTTTTTACAATAAAACTATCTGGGTGCCCTGACAGGCTCTGTGAAATATGACTAAATAATAAGTAAAATATGACTAGCTGAGGTGGAAAAGACTCTACATTCGTTTTTGCCCTTGAAAGAAAGACAGCCATTTAATTTTTTTTTTAGTTTTAAAGTCAAATAGGAAGAGTTGAAGCTTTTTATGGTACAATAGAGGACTGCCGCACCTTTAACTCAGAGCAAACCATAGAAATCTGAAAAGCTAGAATTATAAGTTGTAGGTCCAGCTAACTAACAAAAAAAAATTAAAATGGCGCTTGGAGGGTTTTGCATCTCACCCCTTCATATTTAGCGCTGGAAGTTTAAACACAATGATATTCTGGATAGCTACAGAAACACGTAGAAAGATAAGAAGAGATATAGAGAGGAGTAAGATAGAGAATGAGACAGACAGACTCAGATAGAGAGAGACAAAGACAGAGAGATTGATTTTCTGCTTTCTTTCCGTTATTAAATACACTATGCATGTTTGACTAAAGTGTAAAACAATTATACACCAATAAAAAATAAATTATTTTTAATTAAAAATTATTTTGAAATCGCCAATCCCAATAAAAAACTTTTTTTGTCCTTTGAGATATGTGCGGTACAAATAAACAACAACGAGATGCTAGGTTTCCTCAGATGCCTAAATCCCTTACAATGCTTAATGCACTATTTGTTTGCTTAAACCTATCCTGATTTATAGTTCAGCTAATTATGACGAGAGACTTGAGAAATATTAAATGATCAGGACAATTTTTAATGTCCATTTTCAAGAAAATAAAAGAGAATTTAAGTGCTAGCCATAGAAAATTGACAATACTAAGTTTCAAGTGAATTTTTTGGTTAAAAAAACATTTAAATTTCTTTTAATTTTTTTTTAAAGGTTGCTCTTATGAAAATTTCAGCTTTCTCTAAACAAAAGTAAATTTCTAAAATAATGCGTACTGGCTAATATAGTATTGCCTGAAACATTGAATACCAGTCCTGTTTTAGCTTAGTGTCTCAAATACTTGACTAGACCGTATAGAGTTTTTTTATCATTTTCTGAAAAAAAAAATCGCAAAGTTAGCTGTTCACAAGCTAGTCTATATTAGTAACAAAATTTATAAAACGGTTTATAACCATGAAACTTAACCCGAAGTTAGTATACATTTAAGATCAAGTTATAATCTTTTGTAAGTTTGTTGATAAAAAAGAATAAAAAAAAACACCCAGCAGTTTAAGAGAATAGAAGTGTTTGTTTTCTGTGTGTCTAATTGGAAATGTAAAACACTTGTGCCACTTATTCGCAACATTGTAACTTTTTAGAGAGGATCTCTTGTTTCCCCAAATCGAATAGAAAGTGCTCTTAGTTATGCTCTTCTTGACATAGATAGATAAATATAATCTTTCCACCGTGAGGTTCTCTTTCCCTCTCCCAAGCTTGTTTTGAAATGGAAAAAACAATACAATGAAATATGCAAAACATACCTTCTTGCAAAGGCTTTCCACTATTCAAGATTTGTCTAGTCAAATGGTTTGCCAAGGAACAGGGGGTGTACAAACAAACGTGAAAGTCATTATTCCACCCATAAGGGGTATATAAAAAGGGCCTGTTAGGAATCGACCTACTAACCCACTTAATCTCATCTGCGATAAGGATAAACCAGGTATCGAAATTAGCAGAAATACCTTTGACCTGTGGTTAGATTGTCTTGGGTCTGATTCCAGTGCAAGTCTTTTAAATAATATACAAGTCACACGCACACGTTTCGGTCCAATTTGGAACGTCCCTAATAGTGAGTTTATTTAATTTAAGCACTACTATTGTTAAGTTAACTTTTGAGTCTTATTTAACATGCTCTGAAACATTTACAACTCCATTTGTACAGATGTAAGTGACATGGTTAAGCTTGAATCCACGGCTTTTTAACAGAGGTTTTACCCTTTTAGCCAAGGAAAAATATGTTTTAGCAGTGACTAGCTATCAAATCCTAGAAATAAATATATATCTAAACACTCTCGAAAGTAAACTACCCTTTTTAAGCATAAACACAAATAAATAATAGTATCTTACTTTTTACTCTCTTATATTTCATATATAATGTATGAACCGGCGCAGGGTAACTCATTGTAGTAATGTTTTTTTTCCCTCGATAACCCTCCAAAAACTTTTATTGCTATTGAAATTTAAGTATCAGGCGCAGATCTGATGCATATTACAATCACACAATGCACATAACTTTGGCTTCCGCTGTTTTGATCCTGAAATATAGAAAAGCACAAATGATGGGAAAATATGAGAAAAAAAAACATGTGGAATTAAAAAAAGCAACACCGGATAAACAATGGAAAGCGCCAAGTATTTGAGAACGAAGAACGTAAAGAATTTTTATGATATAGGGGAAAGACGAGATAAACAGATATAGATTGATATACAGGCAGAAAGTTAAGGAAAAACATCAAAGGAAATGGGTGCAAAGATGGAAGGAGAGGTAGAGAGGGTTAAAGAAAGGAAAAGGGGTGATTTGAAAAGTAAAATAGAGAGACGGGGAGAGAGAGACAGAGAGAGAGACAGAGAGAGAGTGAGAGAGAGAGAGAGAGAGAGAGAGAGAGAGAGAAAGAGAGAGAGAGAGAGATAGAAAGCATGTCAGTGAGAAAAGAGGAAGAAAGGATAACGTGGGAGCGCTTAAATTTCACTTAATGCCACAAGGTGTTATACAACTTACACAAAAGTTAGAGAAACTTGTTTAATGCGGTACTAACAAGGACCAAGCGTCTATCACCAGTTAGGCCATCCATCAACCACCAGCTTCAGATGTCGGGAAGATGGTCACAGCCTCAGTTTAACATACTGCTAGTGCTAAATTCTACCTTCACAAAATACTCGACAAAAAAGTCTGGAATTGTACTTACTTGATTGGCTGGATTTGGACCTTACGATGAGTGACCTGATAACATCTTTTATCCACCTTCAGATTTAATGGTAAAATTTCTTGATGTTAGTATTTGAGCGCCTAATAGGCAGCCCTGCTGTATTGCTCTGAAATAAGAGTTGAATTTGCTTTGGTGTGTATTGGCCTGCTGGGGGAAATATGCAAAGTCTTGAGACTGCCATCGGCGGTGGAAGACTGTAGTCCATAATTATCCATTTTCATCTATGTTTTAGCTCGGTTCTTTTTGTCTCTATATTTTAACATCCTCCTAGTTTCCAAGAATACCGTGTTTATGGGGAAAGCTCTGCACTTAGCATGGAATTTTGTTGGAGTAATTAGTTACACCTGCCATGTTGTAGAAAGTTGTGCACCTAAGCATGTACTCTAAAGCTCTCTCTCTCTGTCTGTCTCTCTCTCTGTCTCTCTCTCTCTGTCTGTCTCTCTCTCTCTGTCTCTGTCTCTGTCTCTCTCTCTTCCTCTCTGTCTGTCTGTCTCTCTCTCTTTCTCTCTGTCGTCAACAACTTCCATTCTGAGTTTTTATGTCATATTTTTCAAAACTAGTTGTTTTCACTGCTAATCTTTACATATTTTTGTTGTCATTGTTATTATTTGATTTACTGGTTTTACGTAGTGCGTAGCTCTTACCGATGTTTGGAGATAAAAAGTATTACACGTCGCTGTCCAAGAATTACTTTATTTTACCAATGGCTGGTAATGCCTTAAAAATGATAAGCTTTAAGTGTAAAATAATTCATTAGGTGTTTTTTTTTAAAGTTAAAAAAAAAACATTTCCGTAACAGCTATGTTTTTGTTTTCCGGCCGTTGTCAAATTTAAAAGCTAGAAAATGACGCATAATGAAAAAAAAATTAACGATTAATATGTTTTTAAACGAGACCTCCCGACCTTCATTTAAAGTGTCTTTAAATAAATCTGTTACTTCAGGGTAGACACATGAAGCCCTTAATACATTCTGTCTATCTACCTGCCACTTGCTCTGATCTATTGATAAAACCATCGTGGTTTTATCCACTCTAAGCCCAGTCTAAGTATCGGATTTCATGGGAAATAAGGCTGAAATGATGCTCCTTGGCTACCTTAAAAACTACACAAAATGCACACCGATATCTTGTTTTTGCTGGTGATACAATAAGAAGGCCACAGTGCAGATTGCTATTTTAGAAGAAATACTTTAGTACTGGGTAGGGTGAAACGTAAAACCATAGCAAATCAGATTTTTTATACTTTCAGAATGATTTCTCCTTCGGTCACATCTAATTTTCTATTGTTACCATCCTATTATATTTTTTAATACAATAGAAACGAACATTTGAGTTATTACATGTGCCCCTGTACCTCTAGCTCTATCAATCCACGAGCCGTCTGCTGTCCCATCATGCCCGGCTTGCTCTGGTAGGTTGGTTTTTTTTTTTTTTTAATTCTTACCTGCCAGAAGGGTATCAAGCATAGTTTCCGTCCAGCTTCGTCTTCCTGTCCAACTTGTTTAACTCCCTTGACCTTTGTTTCTCTCGATGGATTCCCCTGATGACTTTGTTTGCTTAACAGTAGTAACCATTGGCTTAGGTTCTTCACGAGGACAAGTTTGGTCTCTCTAAACCGCTCTTTCTTTCTTTTATCTCTCTCCGCTTTCCTTCTCTCTCTCTCTCTCTCTCTCTCGCTATATTCGCCACACCTCTCTTTGATATACCACTCAACTAACTTTCAATAACTTTTTTTATTCTTTTTTCTTTGTTTATCAGTCTATCTTTTTTACCAGTCACTCTAGCCCATCCCTCTCATTTGCATACGCCTATATCCTCTTTCCCATCTCTAGATCTAAAAGTATTTTTAACTTTTTTTTCCTTTAAAGTATTTATTAATTTTGTTTTTCTTCATCGTGTTTGAGGCACATATCGGCTTTTGTTATCTATTTTTTTAAATTCACTTAAACTATGCATACAGATACAGGTCTATACAGAAAATCTAATAAAAACAATATAATTGTACATATAGTCATAAAGTAGCATGTAAGCATTTTTAATGTCAGTTATAAACCGCGAAACTGTGTACCAAAATTCAGGAGTTCAGTTTGATTAAATGTGGAGAAGCGAAGCGAAAATCATCGATTTTAGTAATTGTTTCCTCTGTGATTGAGGAACGACAGTATTGTATTCTTATTTCGTGGGAGGAAAAAAAAGACAACCACACACAGATCAAGCAAGGAACAGTGTAAGTGAAGGTAAAGCGGAGAAAGAGAGAACAGTGTGCTGAGAGAAAGAGTCGAACCCGCACCACTTGCCATCAGAACTCCGCTCAAGAGAGTAAACTGTTCGACCACCATGATGACTCTGTAGTTTACACATTCTCAGGAAGTTAGGAGGCGGTTAGGGGGATGGTATCGGCGCGTATCCCCCAACCCCCCTCCCCCTAACTCACACACGCACCTGAAAAAACTATTTTATGTCTCAGTATCCTCTTTCTCTCTGTCGATCTCCTAAATTGATAGGCTGATCTATCTTACTAAAAACATAGACACTGGTGAACACAAAACAAAGAGGTTGACACTATACAAAACAACGTTAGAAAGATAAACAATGAATAAAACAAAAATAGAAGACACAAAAATTTAAACATTACAGGCCTGTCATAAAAAACTTGTTGACAGCCAAGATGTGCATACCATCTGAAAACAATATACCCTAACATGAGATGAGTAAAGTGTAGACAGAAACGCCCAGACAATAGCAAACAACAACAAAATTGTTGAAACAGCGACATTTCCGAGACACATGGACAACTAAGACCCCCGTGGAGATATGAAACACGAAACTCCCTGTAAATGTCTTTGAAATACAGACGTGTTTGTTTTCCTAAACATTTTTTATAGCCAGAGAATGAGAAAGGCGTGTCCTAGTAGTACAGTGATAAATGATAACATCTACACTGGAATGCAGCCAAACTTATGATAAAAAAAAGGAGACAATTTTTTTTGTATAGAGGGCATGAGAATAAGATTGACTATCTTTGTATAGTCTGTTCTCGTTCTTTTAGATCTTCATTTTTGTAAAAAAAAACCTAAAGGAAAAGTAAAAACATATCCCGGTGGTCATTTTGGTAGAACTAATTATTTTGCTGGTCTTGAAGGGTTTTTTTTTCGGTCCTTGCATTTTTGCTCGTTTCTAGATTAAATTGCCTTCTCAAGGTCAGAAATGATAATTATTTAGTAGGTTGGTGATGGTCAATTTCTTTCGGTTAAATGAAAGATTATGTCGCGTCTGTGAAATCGTTGAAGATGAATACCGTTGTGTAATTGAATGCAGTAAATTCAGACTAGGATGTTTGCCTGAGAAGCTTGCAGAGAAACCAAGTGTGTTTGAATTAGTCAACTTTTTTAAGACTAAGAATGAACGAGAACTTAAAATGCTATCTGCCTTATGTGCACGAGTGTTGAGAGAGTATACGAAGAATGTCACGTGAATGAGAGTTTTCCTGCTGTGTAGCGCGAACGTGTATATATAATTGTGATTGTACTTGTTAATTGTACTTGAAAACTATACTTGAAGATTGAATGTTATTCTACATATATATTAATGAAATCGCCTCTGGCCTAATAACACTATTGAATGGAATTGAATTGTCAAGACTAAGTCTTGGTAAGCTATTAGACCTAGTCTTGAAAGATTTAATGTTTTTCACGCGTGACCAAAACATGCAATGCGTTCAGTTCCACAATACATGTACTTCACCTCGAGTCAGTTTCTGGAAACAAACCGCGCGCATTTAAATGATTTTTATAGATAGTCAAGGGAATTTTTGTTCGCAATGTAAGAACTGTTCAGAGTTTAGAATACTTTTTGTATACTAATGAGGCAAAAAAAAAAAAAACAACTAAACTGATAACCCCATATAAAAAGACTTCAAGCGTGATACAGACTCGGTCTTTATTCAATCTAAGACTCTTTTCTGTATACTCTTGTCTTGTCTTGTCATTTTAATTCTTTACATCCATAACGCTGCTTCAGTTTGAATTATCAATGACTTTACTGTTCACTCTTTTATAAAAGTCATTTTTAGACTTTTTCAAAAAGAAATTCGTTAAATTTTTTTGTGTGCCTGGGCGTTGCTCCGCCAATAGGTTACTTTTATGGTATTTTATGTTAAATCTTTTATTGACCCCTGTGCAATTTTTTATGTGACTAATATTTTTCGATGTTTAACACCTGCCTCCTAATTATCTAAATTTCTCACAAGTGGTAGGAAAATATCCTAGATTATCTTTAAACGTTTTTTTCCATCTGCAATTTGGTGATAGTAGATACCTACACCGCTAAAGATTAAAGTTACAATTTGACGCTATTACTCTAACCCTATATGTCTAGATCGCTTGGTAATTTTTTCAATGTCCCGCATTAGTTTTGTAAAACAAGATGAATACTTAGATTACAATAAAACAACGAATGAACAAAATTATCCCTTTTTCGAAAAACACAAAAAAAAAAATCAAAGCAATAATCAGTATTTATTTAACACCTGTCGAGCGCAAAATGGCTACCTCATCATTACTTTATCATTTGGTATCATCACTTTTTTCTAAGCACCGGCTTAACGACTCTAGTCTAGTATTATAGGAAAGAGAAAAGAGGACCAAGAGCGAGAGTGAGAGAGAAAGAGGGAAGAGAGAGACAGAAAGTCAATAGACAAATTGAGGCAGAGAAGCTGAAGCTTAAAAAAGAACGGCAGAGACAAACTAGGGACAGAAAAAGAGATTTAACATTTTATAAAGATAGTATGTAAAGAAAGTCAAATGAAAAAAAAAATAAACAACTAAACGAAGGAAACATAAATTTAATAATGCAATCAAAGAAACATATTTTTTTAATAGCAAGAGTTATAAAACAGACAAAGCACAGGGGCAGACAGAAACTAATACTTGGAGTTAAGAGATAAAGATAACAGAATTAAAAGTGATGAAATAAAAATAGGCTGAATCCGATTCAGAAAATACAGACAAACATTGAAGACATGCCTGCTGCCACTGAGAACATTAACCTTGGCATGAATCACTGTGACATCTTTCTGTAGTTTAACGTTCCCTAAGCTTGTTCTAAGCATGTTTCTACGGAGTATCCCTGTGACATCGCCCCAAACGCCACTGTTTATAGCAGTGGGCAGGTCTCTCAGGTCCTACTGCTGCACCTGCAAAATGGTTGTATCGTAACGGAAGCCTGGCCCTGAGCTCTCGACAAATGACTGTTTATGTGTCTAGTGACCCTGATTACAACATGATTAGCATAATGACGAGGCTAACTTTAAAAAAAAACAAAAAAAAAAAAAACGGTGTCGTGAATGTAAGGGGACACTCTTCAAAAGCACTGATAAGATGTCTCTTACAATCGTCATTTCAAATGTCACCAAGCAACAAATGTCATTGAAAGCTGAAATATCCTAGTTTACTCTCGGCTTACATCGGAACTTTAAGCTCGGCAGTAGATCTCGTGAAAATTCCATAAATTTAAGTCGTATGTCGAAAAATTTCAAAATGAGATACAACTCCTTAGTGACTTTACATTGTAGATTTATTTCTCTTTTTCTTTGTATTCTAAATTTAAAAAAATGAGTATCTTTGTTCGAAACTTTGATTAAAAACTTACAGTTTCAACATTAGAAAGCTTAGCAAAAATCGTATATATGCATCATTGAAAATATGAACGCCTTGTGGTAGGAAATTACAATTTTCGACTCATTTGACTGACTGGGGAACATTGAAATACGATAAAATTTAACGACTGTGCAAGTGTGTAGATATTACCTAGGAAGGTGTCAGTTCGTTTTTTCAATCAAGATGCGCCGAATACATAATCCCAGTCAATTACAACAAATATAAAGTAACGAAAGACAGATGAGCAAACAGGTGACTGTGTGATGCTGTTCCGCCGGCGGATAGACAACTTTTGGTCCGACTGAATAGGCATTGCTATAGATCTAGTTATCCCAATTTATCTTTTCTTTTCTTTTATACACTACATTAATCTTTTTCGGGAAATTTGGCTTTGTAACTCAGCGTAACTATGTCAATACAGAGCAGCGCCACCATTCTCCACCCTGCTCAGATACCTACAAACAGATTATGACATGTTTTAAACTCGCACCATTATTGGATCTTTTTGAAAACTTTAAAGACCACCACATAAATTACCTGTTTCAAAAATAAAAAAAACAATGAAAAAGTAAAAGAACACCGGTGTTGTCAAAATGGAGACTAAAAGTAATCTCTTAGCATTATGACAGTTCACATATAAAATGTTGAACAGTACCGAAAAAGCCAGTATGTTCTAAAATCTAAGGGTATTTACGTAGTGTTTTGTCTTCAATACCTGGAATAAAATCATAATATAGCAACCTTTTCTCTGCTGCTTCCAATCAGTTGTAAATATTTCATCGTTTAAAAACGTCGTGATTGTATTGAAGAACAAATAGAGCCTTAAATGTTTCGTCCATAATCGAGGAAAATCTGTCGCTTTTTCGTCGCAACCCTCCAAAAGACTGTAGGTTGTATCGTAGGGTGAGTGTATTAGTTATATAAGAGCTGACGCCTAGGTAATCCTTAACTAACATTACCATTGACATCTTCACCACAGACTTAAACGAATGCGCTGTCAACAACGGCGGATGTGAGAAGGAGTGTGTCAATACCATGGGTTCCTACCACTGCCGGTGTCCCATGGGCTACGAGAGGGACTCAGATGGCAAGAAATGCGTGGGTGAGTTCTCTTTTCTCTCCTGCCTTTTGCAGGAAACGGCATTCCTTTTTTACTTAAGTGTTCAATATTCTAAAAAATGAGTGTTGAAATAGAACATTTCAAGCGTAACATTCATTCTTGATGGTAAAAGTGTATTTTCTTTGAATTTAAACGTCTAAAAAATTATAGCCAAAAATAAACCAAATCAGGGCACAGAGTGACAAGTACAATCTAAACAGTGTTTGACACATGCGATTTAACAGGGAAAAGAATAGCAAAAACCACCAGGATTCAGATAAAGTATGTTAATAATCTCTTTCTTTTAACACAAAATTAAATAACTTTTAAGCTTCAATGTGACCAGGGCTGAGTCGATCTATCCATCATCATTATTTAAGACATAACCCACTCACCCACTCCTATTGAATGTTCCAGATGTAGACGAATGCCTCGACCATAACGGAGGATGTCAGGATAAGTGTGTCAACACTCACGGGGGATACAGATGCGAGTGTCCGGAGGGGTACAGGCTACACGCAGACCGTAGATCTTGTCTACGTGAGTACACTTACGTCATAGTCTACGGAGCTCTAAAGCCAGTTTCACATGATGCGTATCCCCTATGGAAAACTCTGGACCGGAGACTTTGAAAAGAATTATTTCCTTATATAAAACTTACACGTTTTCACATGAAAAAGCCAAAAAAAGAGAAAGAAAAAAACGGATCACCCGACGTGGAACCGGCTATGTGGCCTAGCGGTGCGACACTCGCTCAGAGATGGGGAGGTGTGGGTTCGATCCCCGGCCGAGCCAAACCAAGGACTTTAAATTTGATATTAGCAGCTGACCCGCCTAGTGTCTGGCATTATAGATTTAGTGCGAATTTCTGTCGGCGCGGTGTCAGGATAATGTGTAGTGTATGCCAGCGCTTCTTACATCACAGTGTGGCAGCACGCTTTCAATTGTCTCAAGCGCCGTCTCTGATATAACCTTGTAGGTGAAAAGAGACGTTAAAATTCAAACAACCAAACCGAACTTGATACGTGTCATGCGAAAAGGGCTTGTGTAGAAATCTCTGAGGAAACCATGGTTGATCAGGCACAGCTCCGAAGTTTAACGTATTCAAATCGTTACTATTTCATCATAGCGTATATACTAACTACACGTAAAAGTGCTAAAACATTAATAGCTCTACCCTTCCATAATGAAAGTATAATGAAAGCCTGCTGTATATCATTTTCGGAAGAAAACCCTTTGTTATGTAATAAATGTATGGAATTTAAAGACTCTAAATTAAAGTTAGCCAGGGCAATTCGTGCCTGATTGGACCAGGTTCCCTGACATTTTATAGGCTAACTCAATATTAACTTTCTAATTATCTTCAAAGCCCAAGCGCCTGAAAATCTACTTCAAGATGTTCAAATGTTCATTTTCATAACAAATAATCCAATCTACTCACGCCTAGATACCTAATGTATTTTAGTTATTATAACTATTTTAACCTGTTCTCTGAGAATCATTTCATTCATGCAGAAATCAAATATGCTGCTCAGCCCGATCCTTATAGAAGACATGCTGAGCCAAGGATTCGGATAACGTTGTCTTTATCATTTTCGATGACATTGTTATTGTTATAGTGTGTACTAAATAAATCTGAAATGCCTCCGGATTTTATGGTTGCTTTTGGTGTGATTTGAATCTTCCTGTTAAGTTAGCAAGTCGCTTAGAGAGGCTGAGCAAGGGCCCTCGCAATTTAACTTTTTTAAAGAAACGCAATGACGATATGGTATAAGCTATGTTTCTTTTAGAGGCAAGATGATAGATGTCCAAGCTGTTAAAAGTCGAAGGTTCGGATCATGATAAACGCGAGGATATTTAAGGCATTTCCGCGTAAAGCCTTTTTGTCTACTCTCCTAATTTCATACCTTAAAAATTTCAATTAATTGAATGGAAGCAGCTTTATCCTGATTTTCAGAAGCAAAAAAAATATGTATAGGATATTTTTGCCTCGAAAAGGATTTTTTCGCAAGCTTGATGCCCCATGGCTCTGAGGCTCGAACTCGGCGAAACACAAATTTAGCTTGGAGATAAGATAAAAGGGGCAAAATTTTATCTTTACAAACTTGTCTATGTAAGAGACCGGCTCTATGGTCTAGCGGTAAGACGCTCAGAGATCGGGAGGTGCGTGGTTCGATCCCCGGCCGAGTCAAACCAAGGACTTTAAAAATGGTATTAGCAGCGGATCCGCCCAGTGTATGGCTTTATGGATTTAGTGTTAAGTCTGGTCGGCCCGGTGTCAGGATAATGTGACTGGGTGTGGTGTATGCAAGCGCTCCTTACATCACAGTGTGGCAGCACGCTTTCAATTGTCCCTAGCGCCGTCTCTGACATAACCTTGTTGTTGAAAAGAGACGTTAAAATTCAAACAAACAACCAATCTATGTAAGAGATCTCGAAACAAGTTAGGATACTAAATAGGAGTTAGTTGACTTAAAGACGATTTCGGTATCTCCTTTGTTACTTCTTTTCTTTGAGCCATATACCACACTTATTTTAGTGGCCAACTTGAAAGCAAGTTGTTAATTCTTCTTCGCGTATTTCTCCTATCTATTGATGCAGTTTCTGATACCTAAACTCGCCTTATTCAAGAGGCTCCCTATTTTTAATCGACTTTTCGTTTCAGCAGCGAGGCATATGTGTATGTTTAAAACTTTTTTCTCTCCCTGCTTTACTAAACTTAACAATTTATTTAGTTAGAAAGCTAACACTGAGTGTTTTAGCGCTTCAAAGTACACTTTGATGTGCCGTTAGCTTCATCGGCTTCGAAGTACCTCATAAAATGATTGACTTGTTAGAAAATGATGCCTTATAAAGAGTTCTAACCTACAAGCAGATGCATGGAATATATTCATGTTTTGGTGCTCGGGTAATTTCTGCACTCTTTTCGAAACGAAAATGTGACACCCAGGAAATTCCCCCTGGGCTCTTTAGAAAGATAGTGAGAACAAAGAGGATTGTTTTTTAAGGAAAAAACCGCATTCGTGTTTTTTTTCTAAATCAAAATATATTTTTATCTTCGGAAAAAAGTTATTATACCAGCTTGAGCGTTTCAGTGTATTTACTGCTGTCAACATAATTATGTCTTGCGTCCAGGCTGAATGACATTTTTCTTTGCTTTCAACGTAAAATTTATAATAAAATTATCAATATTTCGTGAAAAAAATTAAAACTTCTGTTTTTTCGAAACAAAGGAAAAGGAGGTAAAATTGGACATTTTATTGGCGTTTTCTCAAAAACGAATTTGCAACTTTCAACTCATTTACCCTGGACGCTAGACATATTTGTAAATAGTCATTTATCGGCATAGGGTTTAAAATAAAATTTGCCAATATCTTTTACCTGTTGTTCTTAATTCTTCACTACTTTCTGACGAGGCTGTTTTGACTTTTTTATTATATATCTGATGCATATGGTATTTTTGTCTTGCGCTTTTTAAGTTATATGATTGAATGTTTTGCTAGATATTTATTTGCAAAAATATCTAAATTTGCTTTCAATGTGTGCACTGCAAGTGGGATGCAAGTTCTACCTTTTCATCCAGTTTTATGAACATGGAATGAAACTTGTAGTCTCGCGGCCGCATTTATAAAGATCTGACAATTTTTTTTAAATTTGTCTTGTACTGAGATAGTGAATTAGTAGAACACTTTTTGTTCAGTAGACAGTGCAAGATCTGTTTCCTTTTGGCTTTACATGTAGAAATAAACCGCTACAGTCCAATGTCTTAGTTCATCAATATTTTAGGTGACGTTACCGAAGAAAATTCGAAAACTCTAATTTCGGCTTTAAAGTCAACGCAACGTGTTGATGTTTGGGGATTATGACAAGTAATGTATTGCGCTTTTATGTGTACGCATTGTGAATGACTTGGCCGTCTTTAGGTTTTTATATGAGGCTGAGAAATGAATGTGTCTAAAACTGAACCTATCGCTTTTGATGTGCTAACTTTTAAGCGTTAAATAACATGGTCACCATGGCAACGGTTTCGCATTCGCATGTTCATCAAAAATAAAGAAAAAATATTTAATTAATTAAGTAGCAGTGTGATAAAAGTACTTTATGTCGATATGTCTGCTTTAAGCCTTGAAATATTGATTCGATAATTTTGGATATTTAAATGAGCATATTTTTAGAAAGGGAATATATGAAATTGAAAATAAAACTGCAGAATTAAACTAGTAAAATATGATCTTAAAATACCATTAATTCCACCGACTACATTGTTTAAAAGATGATTGTCTCTACTATTTTGAATACTCGGGTGTGTTACGAAAACTACGCAAAAAAAAACCCTAACGTTTTATGAGAGGTCCGCGGTGAAGAATGATGAAACTAAAGTTTTGAAATACTATGTATTTTTTCTCTTTCTAACAGTACACTTGATTGACTTTTTTGCTTGCTTTTATTTCAAAATCTTTTTCCACGCTAAAACATGACATATATTGTTATACTAAAATTAGGAAATCGCAAGGAAGAAAAAGATCGTCAGTCAAATTTGACTCCTAGAGGAAACCCATCTTTTTACTTTTAAACTCATAAACGTTAAAACTTTTTAATTCTTTTTTTTTTTTTAATCTTCATACTTTCCATCGTGTTGCAGCGGTTTCCGGATGCAGCATCAACAATGGCGGCTGCCAGCAGACATGCGTAGACAGCTACAACAGCGGCCATTATTACTGTCGGTGTCGAGACGGCTTCCGGTTGGGGTTTGATGGGAAGACTTGCGAAGGTAAAACAGTGTTAAATAAATAAAGTTTGTACCTATCATTGCTGAAGGGCCAGAAACCAGTCTTTTACAACAATATTTTATACAAGGTAGAAACAAAGACATAAAATAAAGCAGTGTTCTGTTTTTCTTCCCATATTTTCACACTGGACGAAAATGTTTTACTGAAAGCAATTTCGTAAAGTTTCTAAAAAAGTTATTATTTGAGTTATATTGCAACTTTTCGAATAAAACGCCTTATATAAACATTTCACGTATCATTTATCTTTTCATCTTAATTTTTTTTTCTTTTATGGTATATTATCAACACGATTTTGTTCTTGCTGTTTGCCGATTTCTTCGCAACATCGTAATTCGAGAGGACATACCAGTTTATTTTGAAATGTATTATGTTGGTCATAATTATGATTTCTGATGTGTCGACATCTTTTTTTTACCCACGAATGTATCTGACCCTGTATCTTTATCTTAGAGAACAACCCGTGCCTGGTCAACAACGGTGGCTGTGATCATAACTGTACTCACGAAAATGGCCGACTTGTGTGCAGGTGTTTTACTGGCTACTCACTCTCTTCTAACGGTCGCTCTTGCCAAGGTATGATGCAGATAATTATGTCGGTGTCTAAAGCTGGGCTTCAGTTTATCACTATATTTGCTTTAGTCTAGAGAAAGGGAGGTGTGTATGAAAGAGGTATATCTGCTTTTTAAAACTTTGCAATTGAAACTTAACTCGAGAGGTTGAATTGCTAAAATGTTTACACACTATTGGCAATGAAAGATCATGTAAGTACGCGAGAGTCCTATTTTCAACGTATGCTCCTCTATGAGCCCAGAAGGTAACTTGCTTGGTAGTGGCCTGTCGGGAAACCTATGGGGCAATTTAGAAAACGCTCTTAACTTAAAACTCGACCCCCCATTGTCTTCCACTGTGCAGATATTGACGAGTGTAAGGGCGGAACGTCCGGCTGCCTCCAGACCTGTGAGAACACACCGGGCTCCTACGCTTGTTTCTGCGAGCCTGGGTACCAGCTGGGTGTCGACGGTCGATCCTGTTTCCGTGAGTCCTGACGCCTCCGCCTCGTCTCCTTCCTTCTTACGGGGGGGTTAATTGGTCTACGGGAAAAAACTCAGTTTTCTTTTTAACCTTAAAATTCAGATATGGGGTAGTGAAGGTTTCAATAATATTATTTTCTCTAAACCCAGTGTACCAATCACTTTTTGTATCCCTTTTCCTTTTCTTAAGTAATTAAAGAGATGGAATTTTTAACGAGGTTTCTTTCCAATTTCCTTTTCAGTTTAATGCACTTTGAAAACACACATCTCGTGTTATGTACACGTTTTTTTTTATTTGAATACAATACGTTTAAGCCATATGACAATCTCTTTAAAACTCTGCTTATGTAAAAAAGCTTTTAAAAGAAATAAAACGTCGTGCTTGGTTGTATTCATCACGGTAGTTTTGTTTTTAACGCAAGCCACAGACAATAATGCTCTCTTATCGTTATGGATAGAACCAAGGAAAAAAGTTATATATTATCTTAACTACCCTTTAGTAAGGCAATGCTTTTGAAAACTTATCTTTGACAAAGTGTATGGTTTTTTTCCCGTAGCTTTTCTCATGGTTTGTGTATTCGATGCTATTACTAAAACTTAATCTCCTTAAATTTTAATGAGGCAATCAATGCTCGCCTTGAGCTTGCATAATGTAAACACTTTAATTCTTCTTATTTTTTGATAAGTTGCGTTGTTTAAAGAGAAATATTATGGTTTGTTTTATTTCTCAATCCTTCATGCATTTCTATGTTCGAAAAGTTACTGAGATTCCATCGAATGTAAAGGATTACCAACTCTTTTCATATTTAATTGTTCGGATAGGACTGTTTTTTAGGTCGATAGATCGAGAAACGACGACGGGAACAAACGCAGTTTTGAATGTCGTATTCTTATTTTTTGTTAAGAGGGCTATGGAAAATATTTTGTATATACAGCCTTGCCTTCAGATAACTTCAATTGCTTATTAATTTTTTCTTTGTTTATGTTTTTTTTCCATTGAGTTAATATCTATATAATTTTTTCACTATATTTTGCTGGAATTTGTTTTATCAGTTTGCTTTTGGTGCTCTTTGCTTACAGTAATCCTTTGATTTTTTTTTTACATTATAGTATGATTGAAATGATGAATATTTAATTTTTATTTTTTGCACGTTTATTTTTTTTTAAATCGCAAAGAATGAAGTTTGCATGGTCTGTTGTGAAAAGCTTCTTTTTTAAGGAAAAATAACAGCATGTTCAATCTGCAAAGAAAATTGTTTTCATAAAGAAGTAAATATGCGGGTTCGTTGCTTTATACCTTTAAGTTCGGCAAAACAATGCTTATCTAGAAAAGATCGACCATAGATAGCAGAGGACAGCCTCGTGATGGTTCTCTACAGCTTTAAATAAAATTATATATCAACGGTTGAAAAGTGTGTGTGTGTGTGGGGGGGGTCGTATTTGTCAAACAAGAAGAAAAAAGAGGAAAAGAAGAAGTTAAATGCTACAAAAAGGAGAAGCCGAACAACAATACAATAACTAGAACAACTAGAAGAAAAAAAAAGAAACGAACTAAAACAGCAAGAAGAAACAAAAGAGAAAGGAAAAGAAAAAGAAGAAGAAAAGAAAAGGAAGAAAAAGAAGAAGAAGAAGAAGAAGAAGAAAAATAAGAAGAAGAAGAAGAAGAAGAAGAAGAAGAAGAAGAAGAAGAAGAAGAAGAAGAAGAAGAAGAAGAAGAAGAAGAAGAAGAAGAAGAAGGCTATCTAGCTTTTACATAATACACTTTGCTGTGTTATTGAGGAATATTGTGTTTGACGCCATGCTTGGCTAGATCTTCAAGTTGTATGTTTTCATATTCGTTTTTCTAAGTCTCTCTGTCACTTGGTTTACACTCTGTTCATCTGTCTTCTCTCCCCCCTCCTTCTCTCTCTCTGTCTCTCTCACTCTGTGTCTCTGTCTATCTATCTATCTCACTTCGTCTTTATTCTTTCTCGATTTAAATAACCAACAACTGGAGAACAACTGCCATCAATGTAAACGTTTATCGTTTCCTACAGGGATATTGAGACCTTAATAATAATAATAATTATAATAATAATAATAATAATAATAATAATAATAATAATAACAATAATAATAATAATAATAATAATAATAATAATAATAATAATGAAGAACATTTATATAGCGTTTTTACAAAAAAGCTTAAAGCGCATTAGACAACAATGACATTGACATCTTTTCAATACACATTCATAGAACAAAATAAAGTTAGGACAGATACATTTGGAATAGGTGCGTTTTTAACGCAGACTTGAACTCCTGCGAGTAGAATCGAGCTTTTCAGAAAAAATCCAACAAAAGAGCGACAAACGACATTGTAATATATAACTTTACCAGATCTTCTGGAACCGATAAATACCATAAATGGCACCAAAGCAAACTTCATTCTCGGCAAGAAAAAATATACCTATCAATAACGATAACCCTTGATTTCTTTAACGGCTTGTTGCCTTTTCCTGCATTTCCTCCCCTTTTCTAGCACTCACTACTAATTCCAGTAGCGGCGGTGATTCAGGTAACACAATGGTTTTTTTTTTTACGCTACCGTGATTTTATCATTTGTTTATTCCCATTCAATCTTGATAGTCATACTTTCTTTATTCCCCCCCCTCCCAATCACAGATATCTTAATGCGCACTCTTTCTTTATTGGTGTTTTTATGTCTATGCAATATAAAATACTCTCGTGTTATGTACACATATCATTTACAATTTATTTGACAGCGGTGCAGAGAAACAATGAGAGAGAGGGATATAGAGAGGGGGAGTGGAAGAGAAGAGGGGGGGGGGAGATAGGGACACACAGTTATAGAAAAAATAGAGACGGACTCATAGAATGAAAGAACGAGAGAAAGAAAGAACGAGAGACAGACAGACAGAGAGAGAAAGAGAGAGGCAGGTCGACAGACAGAGAAGCTGTTTCATTTATGTGCAAACCAGTAGCCCCCTGCTTAAACCCCCTGTCATCTGTCGTTCTTTTTTTAAGTTTGATTATGTATCTTGATTTTGTAACAATAACACAAAAACCATTATAATGAACATTGGTGTGCATCTTAAATACAATATCCCTTAAATCTTCCATTTTAGACTGTTACACTACCATCCTCTCTAAAAATACAACGCCCCTTAAAGATGATTTCTTAACAAAGGTTTCAAGCTCTAAGGAATAATTGAAAAAAGAAGAAGTGGAGGCAAAGTTAAGCAATTCAGTATCAGTAGTACTCATGAACGCCAGCAGATTATAACACATTATGCACATTCATGAAATTCAAGGTAAAAATAAGATGCCTGCAAGTTCAAAAAGATAGCGCCTAAAATTTAAGCCACAGCCTCAAGCAATACATGTATTGATATAAATAAATGTAGCTATATTTTTTTCAATGTCGCGTCGTATAAATATGTAAATAACTTCGTTAGAACGTGTTAAAGTGCTTGGTGACTTTTCAGCTTTTGTTTGTCATCTCTGAGCTTTGCTGTTAAAAGAGTAAACGGAAGAACCTGAAACAGAAAGCCCGGGTCAATCGTTGCTCTCCTCTGGTAGTAGTAAAATCTGAAATCTTAGTTAACAAGACTTGTTTTGTACCCATAACCAAAGAATATAACGGGCGAGTTCTAACTCGAAGTAAAGTAGGAGAACGAGAGGAGAGTGAAGTCCCTTTGTGCTAAGTTGCAGCCTTTTTCCTTGTCATTACTTCTGTTGATTTAGTAGAAGGTCTAAAACTTTTTACATTCTTAAGGTATTTAAATGAGGATTCATTGATGGTAAAGTCCCTGTTGGTAACGTTGCTCTATGTGGAATCTTGATTCTAGGTTAGGTACCTTTAGACGGTATTGTAGATGTATTTGACCTCTAAGGTCAGTCAGTTCAAAATAGATCAGTGTGCATTTTGTAGTGTTTGTTGGTTTGTTTTCATTCAATGTTTAATCTTGCAAGTTGATTAAACTAAACAGTATAGGTATATAATGTTGTCTATTAAAGTTTAAGTTCATGCTAGTCTACAATGCTTCAAGTGCTTCCATCGTTTCCCTATTCTCTTTTTATGGCTCTTTAGATTGTGATTGTCTCCCCTTGTAGCCCCCTAGCCAGTTGTTAAATTCTTTTTTTCATATTAGTTACTATTTTATGAAAAAGTTCCACAGGCCTTCAAATTATAACAGAACTTACAAAACCTAAACCTTTTATAGTGCATCGTGTTTTTGACTCATGAACGTATTCGAGTTCATTTTGGTAAAAAAAAACATCTCTTCTTGCAGAAAGTTCGAAATTGAGTCGAATATCTTTTGAGTTGTAATACCACTACACAAATGTATAAGCACTATATCAATCGTATCTTAACATGGACACATTTTCGACTGATTTTACCTGCTCTCGAAATGTAGAAACTGATTTGCTGCTCTAGGATTTTTGTTCTCCTTAGTATTAAATTCAAATTGACACCAACTATGCAGAGCTGATTCCGTTATACTCTCAGCTGATCCCATGTATTTCTGCCCTACCATTTCTCTTGTCTCAATCAGTAAGCTATAAACTTGAATTTGCACATATTTTTTAAAAGTTTCCCTCTCTTCTTTGATACAGTCAATACATTCTAGATTACCATGGCTTCTATGTTTTTTCTGTAGCTTCTATTGTATTCTGCCTTACATTATTAAAAAAAACATAATGCAATAATTTATTGTTCCTGACACAATGCAACCATAGTGGAAAACTCCAACATCAAAGTCTGATATTTTGGAACACTCATATTTCAAATTTATTCATGTGTGCGGTCTTTATTTCCTCTTTAATCTTTTAGAGTTGATCTCCCAATTTGAAGATGATGAAGTTCAGTTGTCCATACGCAAAGTGTATGCTTATTAATGACTATGGAAGGTTTTCTTTCTGATTCGTAGCAATTTTTCTTCTCCTGGGTATAATATGCTTATAAGAAATACTTAACGCACTACGTTAACAACTCAGGACCCACACAGAGACAAAACTTGGCCAATGGAATCAGTTTTGTTTATTGTTGTTGTAACAGCAGGAGAAGAGAAGAGAATGATATAGTGTGAGACAGCAGAGATGTAGCATAATGAATGAACGTGCTCTGTTTTTATTATATTTCCAATTCTGTCTCTTTTAGGTATCTCTTTATTCCCCTTGCGTTTTGAGTTTTGAGGTTTCCACTACATATTGTCTAATCGAAATAAGAACAAAGTTTTTGTAGCACCCTTAAGTTCTGAGAAACTTTACAAAATAAATTCATCCCCTCACTTCAGATATCATGTGCTGTGCTGAAGTTTTTCGTTGTAACCCACCAATTTAGGAGACCATTTTCAAAAATGACTTTGATACTTGACATGTGTGCACTGCAAGGGGTAATAATCCAACTTTCCTCCTGCTTTGTATCATCTTAAGCTTAAATGTGTGTTTGCCTGCTTAAAAATCACCCTTATTACTCAACGTTTCATTGGCTGAGTGATTTGATTAACAAAATTATTTACTTATTAAACTTTGCCCTAATATACATAAATGCTCATTGCCTTAATCATATTATTGCCTTTACTTTTCAAATTATCTAAAATTGTATTGCTGCCCTGTTCCTAACAGCTTGTCGTAACTTACAATAAAGGAAGAAAAGAAGATTTATCATATCAGAATTCAATATAGTTAAAAACTCTTAAGATTCGTTACTGAGGATTTAACCTTATACTTTCATTGACTTTGTTTTTTTTTGTAATTAATTAACATGAAGATAGATAAAAAAAAAACAATTAGTTTTGAATGCACATAAAGAGACATAACTAAGCCCTTACTCTTATTCCATCAAAGAGATTAAAAACCCAGCTTTGTATCTACACTTCTTATTTGTCTGTCTCTCTCCCATCACGCCCTTTCTCTACCTCTGACGGGCCCTGTGTTTGTGTGTGTGTGTGTGCTACTGACCAGGTGTGGAGATGGAGGTGGTCAACTTCTGTAACATCGCTAACGGTGGCTGTGATCACAAGTGTGAGCACTCAGAGGACGGACCTGTCTGCTCCTGCAGGAAGGGCTTCACACTCCAGGCCGACGGCCAAACCTGCATAGGTAAGCTAGACACTCTAAACCTTCCTCTAATTTTATACACTTGATGATTGTTTAAAGTTTGATGAATGGCACTCTACCTTTTTAAAATATTAACCAATTTGCAAGATTCAAATATTCACCTATGTTAAGTTATGTGACATAACTTATTGCACCCAGTATTGCAGATTTATAGGTTTTTATGGAAACAATAAACCGTTACAGTTTTGAAAACAAAAAGTTATATTTTATTCTCTGTAGTTATGTAAAAGTTGATACAACTTACTACAAATCAAATTCATCAACTAATCAACCAATCAATCGTTTTATTTCATTAAATATTCATTCCAATTCGTTCCAACCGTCAAACAACGCAGCTACCAATAAAAAAGGAAGATTATTCAATCAAACAATTTATAAATCAAGCAATCAATTTAGCAAGCAATCAATTGTGCACATAGCGAGTCAATCAGTCAATCAACCAATCAGTTAATAAATCAATCAATCAACCAAATAGCTAATTAGCTAATCAAGTAAACAATGAATTAATCAACCCTTCAGTCAACCAATGAACAAGAAAAGCGATCAATTTAACAAAGTATACTTCAACAAATAAATTAATCAATCCAATGACCAACCAATGAGTAAATCAATCAATCAATCAGTTATTCAAAAAAAAAACCAATGGATTCACCAATGAATATCTCCAGACAACGATGAGTGTGCGGGAAACCATTGCTGCGACCAGGTGTGTAACAACAACCAAGGGGGTTATACGTGCACCTGTCAGACTGGTTTTCTGCTAGACCTGGAGGGGTGCCACTGTGATGGTAATTATTATATTATTTTTGTCCTTGTTGCAAGCGTTACATACGGACTACACGGGTTCTTGCTCTTGCCTTTCGGAAGGGCTTTCACTCACGTAGCTCCAGCGATGGGGACACAAACGTCTTTCTCTACATTGAGATTATGTATGGTGACATAAAAATCGCAGTCTACAAACGTATCAAACTTTTGTCTTTTTACAGCAGAGTACTGTGTCAGATTGTCAATTCTAATTATATATTTTGTGAAAATAATCCTTTTTGTTTGAAGGATCAAAAGATATAAACCTTAAAAGCTGTTAGGTCTGAATACGGGCTGCCACGCAGTCATGTTTGTTTACGTTCAAGGTTTCATCTTTTTCCTATGAAATATAGTAATTTTAATTTGTTCCTTAATCTGTGGCTATAGTCTAAAAGTCATAGAAGAAAGTTTTTGGATTAGATACTTTTGGTAACAAATCAATCATTAGTCCATTTTTTTTAATGTCGAGACATCAACCGTTGACAAAAGCGCTTCATCAAGCTTTTTGTGGTTTTCCCTCCAGTCTCTTGACTTGGTATTTCAAAGAATTCAGTTAAGAAATGAGATAATTGTAAACCTTTGTTAAAGAATTGACTTGACCTTAGTTTTTGATTAACAGAAAAAACCATTGCTAGGCGCTCACTGATTACAATTGTGAAAAAAATGAGGTACCAGTAGTCATAAACTCAGAAGACAATTACCTAACGAGAGAGAGAGGGAGGAGTAGAGAGAGACAAAGAGAGCGAGAGAGAGAGGGGGGGGGTTAACTTTTTGTACAAATCCTTGATTACAATTCTTTAATTTTTTTCGTCGGGAAAATCAGCCAAGGGCAAATTGAGGTTGTTATAAATTTTTGGGTCACCTATAAAACCAGTTATTTTCAAAAAAGTAATCTCTACCTTCATCTGCACCTAAAAGTAGATCAATTGACTTCTAACTTGATTACAATCCTGTTTGATTGTTTTCTTTGATTAGTACTTGGAATTGAAGGGTAACCACATATTCTTTTTTTATCATCATCATAATCATCACCATGAATATTATTATTATTGTTGTTGTTATTAATGTTATTATTAATTTTATTATTATTATTATTATTATTATTATTATTATTATTATTATTATTATTATTATTATTATTATTATTATTATTAATATTATCATTATGAATATTATTTTTAGTAGTAGTAGTAGTAGTAGTAGTAGTAGTAGTAGTAGAAGTAGTAATAGTAGTAGTAGTAGTAGTAGTAGTAGTAGTAGTAGTAGTAGTAGTAGTAGTAGTAGTAGTAGTAGTAATGATAGTTTTTTTATTATTACCATCATCATCATCATCATCATCATCATCATCATCATNNNATCATCATCATCATCATCATTATCATCATCATCATCACCATTATCATGATAATAATCATCGTTTTTCCAATCGTATAACTATGTCTTTATCTAACTGCTCAGATGTGGACGAGTGTCTCAGCGACAACGGTGGGTGCGAGCAGAGGTGTGTCAACTCACAAGGATCCTACAGCTGCCTGTGTAATAAGGGCTTTGTAGCGTCCGGCAAGAAATGTCTTCGTGAGTACCTTTTCGAGAATATAATCATCTTCCTAACCTTCGTTGCCATTGTCCTACTGTCACAAAGTGTGCAGGCAAGC
>BMAT01010409.1:182714-200718 GCA_019649035.1 Elysia marginata | reverse complement strand
GACATCATCGTCAAGAGTTTTCTTTAGCCGAGCTACAACTGCTTCCATGAACGCCTGTGACAGTAATGAAAATAAATTAAATCATTCCTTCATCAGCTCATGAGAACAAATTTTGTGTTAGAAAAAAAAAACCTCTGGAATTTTTAACTTTATAGAAAATGGTTGTGAAAAGCCAAGAACTGTAAATAAGTGAAGAATCTAAGAAATCTAAAATAAGTTATTTCTACTTTTGTCTCTTATAAGAGCTTGAAGTCGGTTAGCTGGCAGTAAGTTTCCATTCACATCAATATATCAAGAGTAAAAAATTTTAAAAAGTCTGAATAGTATCAAATTATGCTTTTTAGTTATTATTCTTTAATTTGAAAGCTTAAAATAACAGTTTGAAGACAGACCACTATTTGCTGTCAAATTTGAATAAGTGCTATATGGCTGCACCAAATAAAACATCTACATTTTAAAAAATGTTAGTAAAGGCTGTTTCGGTAAAGCATACTCTCACATAGCAGGCTCATCATAAAATTTTCTTTTGTTTAAACTTTGTCAAACAAAACTTTTACATTTGGTATCCAACATACCAATAAATTCCTAACTTCTAAATTTTATGATAATGGCCTTCAATAATGATTTTGATTTTGCATCAATTAAGCAATTTCTATCAGCTATTGTTTTTGTAATTTCAACTAGCATTTAAAGTAGGTTAAAAAGATCAAATAAATAGAGCGGAAACCTTCAAAACAGAAGTCTGATGACTCAAAATCTCATAATTTGAAGTTTTATTAATGACAAGTTGTATTCCTTTTTCTCTTTGGCTTTGTTGATTTGAACTCATAATTTGAAGTTGATGAAGTTCAATTCTATTACAAAAATTTATATTGAAATCTTCAAAAGATTTTCCTTCTGTTTCTTAGCAGTTGCACTTGTTTTAAGCATGCAAGGCTTGTGCTAAAGTGTCAATGGCCAAAGTTACTGTACCAAAACCAATGTACAGATGTCTTTGACCCATAGAAGTAAAGAAATTTGATCACAAACTGAAATCCCTTTCACTTTCACGCATAGAATCACTATCGCTTGTATATGGAAGGGTCAGGAATTTCTACTTCTAGTTATGGTAATCAACCAAGACATAGTCTGAGTGAAATAATCCTGATCCCTTTTAATACAATTCGAATCCTCCTGATTCAAAGTTTTTGTCCATTCTCAAGAGATTCAAATGAAAAAGTTTCTACAGTGATCTCAGGGCTAACTTTTGAATACAGTGGCTTACTCTGAAATTTTTACTGTCAGCGTTGACACTTGGGTAATCTCTTGTGAGTTTCATGGTTAAATTAACAAGTCTCGCTGTTTGTGTTGTAGACATTGGGTCCCATACGTCTTGCACCAGAACTAGATAAGAAAGTTTAAGAAGAAAAAGTTGAGTAATATTTTTTAAAAATAGTAGAAAAAGAAAAAAAGCTGTAAGAGATCATAGTTACATACAGGGAATTTGTTTGGTTTCTTTTTACTTTAGCATGATTGTACATGCAATAGGACATTGCTCTGAAAAAAAAAAAACGAAAAAAAATGAACATTAAAAACAGCTTATACTGTGATTTTTTAACCCCTTTGCAACAGTTCACTTATTAATCAGTTTATATATTCATGACAATATCAAGTATGCCGTACATCCAAAAACCATCGGTTTCTGTTTTAGCTAGAATGTATGGCTTACGTTATTTTTATAGAGGCTCTACAGAGAAGCTGAGAACAACTTTTTTATGTCAAAAAAAATTAAGGATACCTCCCCCCCCTCCCACCCCCATCAGTTCTAAAAAAAAAATTCCTGTGGCATTGTTAAAAAAATTGTGAGTAAAAAGGTTGATGCTGCCAAATTTCATGGCATTTATGACAATACAGACTTGTGCAATCTGAGCAATCCATTAATATATTTTTCCTTTTTAAGACAAAAAGATTAAAAATTGGTCAAGCAAGAGTTTTTAATCAGATTACACAACTCATTTAAAAAAAAAATAACATATTTGCTAATATTGCAAGAGAAATTCCTGTTCTGAAAATGACCTTAATCTTGTTGGTCCCAAAATGATTTTTTTCAAAGTCCCTGAAAGGATTCCAGTCGATATGGTGAGGGAGAATAAATGAATACTGTGAGGGACATTAACAGTACAACAATAAGAAAGCTCACATGTGAGTTTAGGAAGAATCAGTTTATCCACAACTGAAGGGAGAATCCTCAGGTCGTCGTCTGATCTGTCTATCTTTTCCCCATCCCTGTAGCCCATAAATATAATTGTGTTGAACCAGCTACTGTCTTCAAAGTCTACATTATTAGTCTGTGGAGAAAGAGGATTCATCTAAGATAAGTAAAAAAAAAGTATTTCATGAAGTATAACATCTCATTTATAGGTTTGTCTTAAAAGACCAACACTACTTGATGGCAACTCACTAATAATCAAAGGCATCTAAGATGTCGGCAATGTCAATAATGAAGTATGTAGGCTCCTTTTCTGGTAAACTTTGCTTATTATCATAATAAGTTGATTAACTTGCACCATTGATGTAAACAGTTAAGGGTAAGATAAAAACAAAATGTGACTTACATCTAGAGGATTCCACAGAATGAGATCTGTCCGAATAAACGGGTTGAGAAGTTTGGGCATACATAGACCAATGTAAGCCTCACGATATGTGTCACCATAAGTGAACTTCCAGCGCTCAAAGTTTTCTTTTACACTCTCTGGGCTGGCAAACTCTTCCACCACATCCTCAAACAAACTCTGCCTTGTTTGTTTTATGGACTCTGTGAGAGCACAAAAGGCAAGATTATTTTCTCTTTTAACAAAATCATGGGTCAGGGATGCCACTTAAATTTTCTGAAAATAACTGACAATTCTCAACTGAATAAACAAATAGGAACCTTCAACAAAATGTGTCATTTAGGGGCATTGAATTTTCATTTTTCATGGGATCAAATCTTGTTCAAATCTGTGTTATCATTTAGTTCTCAGGCTTTAAAAAAATGAAAAATAACTGAAAAATGCCATCTCTGAGGGGTGTGAATGAACAATGAAAAAAATCTGAACGAGACATATCACTCTTAAGTATTTTGTATAATGATTTTTTTAACTCATTCCCTACGTAATTTTCTACTCATTTTGACGTAATTTTTTTACAGTCTAGCAATTCCACTCGACATTGGTGTTAAGCAATCAACTATTGTTCTTTGTATTTTCGATAAAACATGTTATGCTGCATATCAAACTGAAGGAAATTGAAAGGAAATTTAGAATAACATATTATTTGTGGGTATTGAGTGTGTTTTATATGATAGGTTTTGTGTAAGAAACCTGAAATAAAAAAAATAGATCTGCCTTCAGGGGTCTAGATTCTGTATTTTCACCTAGTTCTAGATCTAAATCGGACTCTTCATCTTAGCTAAACTCACCCTCACTGCTGTTATCTAGAATATTTTGTACGAAATTCCGAGCCTTAGTGGCAGTAAACCTTCTGGATCTAGTTATCTCATCTAACTTTTTGGGGCAATGCCGATTCTATAGATCTAGATTACATAAAAGTTGCAAATAAAAATACCAAAACACCTAAAATACCGATGAAAATCGATCTGAATGCTTGCTGAAATGTAAACAAACAAAATCGAAACTGAAACAAACTATGCCAGATTTTTCGGCATCTCTAAGTAGCCCTAAAAGCCAAAGATATTTTGGCGTCTAATATTAGACGCTTCGTAGTCTGACGAAAATCTGATCGTCTAATATTAGACGCTTCGGAGGGAATCAGTTAAGAAATGTTTTTCTGTGTAATTTTTATCAATAAAAATATAGTGTAGTATACAAAGGGGCGACTCTCCTGGCCCATAGGAGTTGAAGTACTTCCCCTTGATGTTCTGCACCCTGAGAGGTTACTTGCAAGCAATTGTAATTTTAAGGCTTTTTTTCTTTTTTTCAAAGAAAATTCAAGGTATTAAAAAAAAACAACTTTAGTTATAATCTCAACTTTGTACAACAAATCAGATTATATCTCGAAGTGCATCTCTGCATAACACTTATCTCAGAAAAGAAAACAATGCTTTTGTTAACAACTAAGACTTTTATCTGTTTCATCAAGACAGAAAAATTATTTCTATGATAAATATTATGATGGTTATTTTAAGCAGCCCAATGCAAAACAGACATAAATCTTTTCCTTCAAATGTGTGAATGGGGTTTTTCAACTGAACAATTTTTTTTTATATCAAAGACCCCTTCTCACATCGAATGATCTACAGATACAGACCTATTTCATTATCAAACTTGATAACAAGAGATTGACTGCTATCCTCGTCATCGGATGAAAGCCCATCATAATGCCCTGAGATGCTTTTCCCCTCTCTTGCCCTCCTGCGTCGCGCTCTGAAATTATCACAGTCATTATAATTGGTTTTTTTTAAACTATGCACACTTTGCATTCTACTTTTCTGCTTTACCATAAAAATACACAAAAAGCCTTGCATTGCACTTTTAAACAAAAAAAAAGAAAAAAACTTTTCTTCTTACATTCATGTACTGTCATTGCTGCGTAATTATTGAGCTGTGCAATATTTTCAGATGTTCATACTTTAGATGTTCATACTTTGAATGCAAAATACTGTTCTTATGAAGTTCCAAACAGCTTTATTCAGAAACCAAATGAAGTCTCACATTTGAAGAAATGCAATAGTATTACACAAACATGACATTTACTTTCCCTAATTTTATTATTTTATTTTAAATATAAACACCTTGATTAAAGTAATAAATGTGCCTTGCGACAAGACCAAATGAGTCCCATATCAGGAATTTTAATCTGAGAAAAAGCTTTTTGAAATTAGATTAGTGCTCTTTGTCAATATATATTTCCAATTTCAAGAAAATTTATTATATTTTTCTACAAAATTTTGGAAATTTCATGCGATCTTTAACATTAAGAAGCTTTCAAAGAAAGTATTGTTTATACTATAGATGCCCTGTAATGTAGAAATCATGACATAACTCATTTTGGACTTGTTGTGAGACATTTGTTTCACCCATACAGAATTTCAATCATATTTTTTTACCTGCGAGCCTCCCTCTCCGCTGCTCGTCTCTGTCTCATCTGTTCCTCACTGGCCACAGAATCTACCTTCACACTGGCAGTACCTGCAGTTGGCAAAACATATAAAGATTCCATTTACTATGGACAGATACAGTTTTTAAAACTTTGTTTTGAATTTCATCAATGCTGGTAACACTAAATAAATGATATGATAGTATCCAGTTTTCTTTCTTCTCTCAATAGTAAGAACAGTTTACTTGAAAGTCAACGAATCAGTATATATTACAATTCTGAACTTTAAATTAATCCAACAGTATAGAGAGGGCAAGGAAAAATTAATTAAAAATCAAAACTCCGTAAAAATTAAATCTTGAACTTTAAATTTATATAACAGTATTTGTGGAGGGGGGGGGGGGGCGCGCCTATAAAAAATGCTGATCAGACAAAAACGTTTCATGAAATTATAAACTTACCATAAGCAGGAATTTTTACAAAAGGTATCATATTGCATGTAAACCATTTACAAAGACAACAAGATTGGTGTTCAGTAAACATAATAGAAAATAAAAAAATGAGAAGTTCAGGGCAAAGTTATTGTTCAATATGAATTAATGTGCTTTTATAATTGCTTTGTCAGCTATTATTTTTTTTTCTTGTGATCTCGATTTATATCTGCAATTCAGATTGCACACAAGACTTGAGAATTCAGTCTCATTTCTTACTAAGCAAGTCTTTGTTGATGCACACAAGATTTGAGAATTCAGTCTCATTTCTTACTAAAGCAAGTTTTTGTTGAAAGAAATATTTGGCAAATCAGTTGTTTTGGCAAATTTACATTTATTATGTCTTAATAAAGAGCAAATAAAACTTGTTGGCTTTTTAGTCAAACACACATATTGCTTGATACATAAGTAAAGCATTCTGGGAGAAAAGCAGATGGTTACTAGAAAAAAGTGAGTGACACAATTTTACGTGTAGGTAAAAACCAAGACAAAATCCTAGCAAACAGACTCGTTTGAGTATAGCTGGTTAGAATCTATGCTCTAGCCTTACAAAAACTGTGAATCTCCTCTGTTTCATCCAGGGCATAATCTATGTATGCAAATTTAAATGCTTCTTTTTAATGAAGAAACTTATCTTTCGGCAATACAAAGGCTTTCTTTCTTTGTAGCCTGTGATTGTGATAAGTCAAAGGAAGGTCACAACTAAAACCCCTGTGAGGAGCATAGGAATTTTTAAATTTTGAGACGTCTCAAAAGTCAGAGACAAAACTTTTGCTCATAAATACCGACTTGTCATGTAGTCTCGACATTGGTCTTGAATATCTTGCTGACGACGTTTCACAAGACGCTCGGCTCTTGCTTTTAACAGGTTGTTGACTCTATTTTCCAAGTCATTGATCACAGGTACCTATAAAATGCAAATGTTAAAAAAAATTTTTATGAGATATTGCAATACCTAAAGCATTAAAACTGCAACAGCTAATTTAAAATTTTAAAAAAAACACGAGCGCGTCTCTTAAAATGAACCCAATAGTCTTCTAAAACTTCCAAGGCCTTAATTGGGTTTTTCTAGATTTGTATGAATCTTATGTAAAAAAGAACAGATTTAAATGCAGCCATTTCCTTTTCTGGGAGCAAGGTCAATACCAACATCAGGTGCTGGAAGCAAAACAGATAAACTTGTTTTCAAAAAGGGAGGGAGATGGCAATATTGTAATTATATACCTTAGCACTAAAACTCAAAGTGAAATAAAAAATAAAATCAGGGCTAACCCCATCATACCCTTCAAAATTTTTCTTAGACAGCAACTTTTGTTAGACGTCACAGTTTGTTCATATACTAAAGCAAAATATTGAGAATTTTTTGTATGATCTACTTCGTAATTGGATACGGGGTACATCTTAGGAGTTATCTCAGTAGTGGAGATATTGGGCCCAGTAGATGACATGATTTTTCATTGATACTAAATAACAAAATAATAAATAAGTTAAAGAAATAAGCATGACTAAGAAGGGAATCCCCGATGTCTGGCTTTGATCAAGAAAGAAACAAGTAAGTTTGATAATGAAATTTTTTTTAAAACTGCACGCTTTGACTATCGTTCCGAAGTGAGCATTTATCAAATTAAAATGATACCTACACAGTGACATCACAATAGCACAAGAGGTTTATTTGAAACAGGTGTTTTCCAATTATTTTTTTTCTCTCATATTTTCTCCTCTTGTTTCATGAGTTTTGTATCTTTTCGTATGTATCACAAGCTTTGTTTCAGGGTTGCCAGAATGGCACAATTTAGATTTTTTTTAGGATAAAATGTGCCATAATGATTATGAAAATTTTCACAACAAAATCTGCCACAACAAAAGTAAGGATAGGTCATAACCATAAGATACTATAAGAAAATCGATCAAGCAGCATGCTGCCGACATATATCATAAGTAAGCTTGTATATTTGCGGACCATTTTGCATCACTGATACTTTTTTTTCTGTTCCGCATCTGCATGGAACCCTAAACAGAAAAAGATTTCCAATAGCGCTTTACCTTGTGTGAAGAGGTATCTTAGAAACTGCTGCATATAGATTTTCTCCTTCACAAATGTTATTTATTTTTGTAATAGAGGGATAGTTTTACCCTACAAAAGCTTGAATAAAAGCTAGTAATGACCTTAATAAAGCTAAAATGAAAGTTACTGACAAAACTTCAGCCTAGTAATTGAGTAACTATTTATAACATTTGCTAAAAAGAAAATTTTTAGTATCACAACTGTAAATTTTATCCTTTTAAATCAGAATCTAACAACTGATACATAAATTGAGCTTTTGATTACTAACAAAATTTCAGTTGTGTATTAACTATTTATAGTGTTTTAAACAGCAGATGGAAAAAAATAAAGCTGAACATGACTTGAGACTTAAGTGCTTTGGAATCAATAAGACTATAGAGCAACAATTGGCAAGGGCAACTCTCTAAAAGGCTTATATGAGCAGGAGTTGTCTTCTTAATAAACTTTAAATACTGCAAGAGATCACCTGCTAGCAGCTATTAAATTATTGATTGGTTTTTTTTCCAATTAAATTGATAAAATCTAACAGCAGGAATACTAATAAAAAACTTATGTGTTGCAACCAGTCAAAATGAGTCTAAGTCAAAAATGAAAGGTATTCAGATACTGGTATCACAGAAGAGCTTATTTTCTCTACTTTCAAATACAACAAACAGAAAAACTCTACCACACTTCTCTACAAAGTTATAGCCATTTAAAGTCGGCAGGTTTAGGTCTTGTGAAATTTCAGAAAAGGGAGAAATTGACATTTAAAATTTAGATGACTTTGAAGGTGTTGAGGCCTTAGCAACCACACCAACTAAAATTAAACACATTAAGCATGAAATTTCAACATGAATTAGGTGTGAAAACTGTTTAGAAATGGTTTTCGCCTCAACAATCAGTGCTTTGGCATTGAATTTAAGTACAAAATAGTCTAGCCATTCTATTGATTCAACGTGTCTCGACAATCATTAATTAATACAAAACAACTTATTGTTCTTTATTATATTTAAATGCACATAATTATAATTACATACATTTAACATGATTCATACCAAAAGAACCCCATTTTTGCAACAAATTCTTGGTTACAGACTACTTTTTCAGGCACAGCACTTTCAGTATGCACCTATGTACACAAGTTTGAAGGAAATCATAGTTGTTCATGTTGAACATGTAATGTAATAATTATGTAATAGGCCCCTCACTCTAAAACATTAGACTTAGACTTATCATAGTTCATACTAAAGCTTCCATCTCAGCAGCTGTGGCCCTAGCTTTGCACACCTCCCCTGATTCTCACTTATCCATTTACATTTTTAAACTTCCTCAAAGTAGCCAATGAACTCTGAAAACGCATATATTTTTAGGGTTTTAGAACAAAAATTTAATATCTATCAGCCACTGAATTCAGATGTTGCATTTATAGAGTTCAGATTGTTCGGGAACAAACTACACTTAATAAGAGTTCTTTCAATGGGACAGTCACCAACCAAAAATTTGATGCGTTAACAATCTCATCCTAACTCTATCAGAAAAGCTGAGGAAAAAAAATACTTCTCTGCACATGATAACAAGAGGCGACCAACTTTCTGGCAACCCTGAACTTTTTACAAAAGCTTTTATAGACCAATTTATTAAGACAGAAAAGGGGGACATACCTTCTCATTCAGGCATTCTACCAAGTCGCGAACATACCCCCTCAATTCCTGGAAGAACCGGTAGCGGTTCCCCAGGTCTGGAGCTTTCTGCTCACAGAGTTCAATGCTCTCGGTGGTGTCTGTAATGTCAGACACCACCCTTTCAAGCTCAAGCTTGTGTGTGCGATGAACAGAGTCAGCCACATCCAGACTGGAAATAAAGTTGGGATGCATCAAAACAAGACACTGGGTACATTTTGAGTGCTAAGGTAAAAAGATAAGCTAGGAAGCATAATACATCTATGTTATCTAAATACAATGAATCAGAAGCAAAGTCAGAACTAATACCCAGATATTTTATCTAAAACGTTGAGCAGTCGTTAATCTTCGTTCAAAATTTTTAACTTAATAAAAACAAACATGTCTCTTTTTTAAATAACACTTATAGAAATTCTGTAGAAGTTTAAATTGGCTAGACTGCTCTTGGTTGCCTCTGGCTCAAAATAGGATTGGGCAATTTTAAATGGATTTTCTTAGGTGTGGTCAAATATTACTACCATTTTTGTTTTCAATTAAATGACATCTAATATCCAGCTCATAATCAATAAACAAAACATATACCACATTGTGGTGTAATTAAAAAATTATTACACTAACAGTTTTCATTGAAGTTTCAAATGCTTTGCTTCACATAGGTTTTTATCCATATTCGGGATTTGTTTCTTGGAAGTATGATTTTCCATTGAGCATACTTGAAATGGAAAAAGTGAAAGCAATGTTTTGATAACTGTACAAGCCTGTGTCCAGTCAACGACAAACTGTTTCCGTTTCTCTTACCGTTCTTTTAATTGTTTTCTAACTGACTCTATGGTTATGTCTGATAAGTCTTGAGGTTTTGCCAGAGAAGAAAATGGCTTTTGCGTGTCTTCCTTAGTGAACCCATTGCTAGGTGAAGACCTTGCGCCGGACGAAGAGTGAAGAAACGCTACTTGACTGCTGCTGTCATTGGAATCTGTGGTACCAGGCATGTCCATGCTCGGCACCTGGAGACAAAAATAGATGTCAATGTATAGAAATTCAGCTCAATCATAAGTTTGCACAAAATATAAACATTGACAACAAAGGATGGGCATGCTTAAAAGTATTTTTTTTATTACAACCAAAAGACTTTTGACTCCATACTGGCCTAACAAAGGTGTATAACTGAGATAAGACTAACAAACATAGAAAATTAAATTTGCAGGAGGCAAGAGCAAGAAAGAAAAAAAAAGGGTCGTAAAGTATAAAACAAGGGGGGAAGGGAAAGATACACACAGAAGACGACACATGTATTAGCACCATAAATATGTATTATAAGGCTTTTCAGTGCAATAAGTAATCAGAGCAAAGTTAAGGTTCCTACGATAAATACGTACAATCATTATTAAAGAATATCATCTTAGAACACATAGGAGACAATTTTTAGGCATTTCAGACTCATATTGTAAGACCCACCCTTCTTTGTCTCTGCTTTTTTGTGTAAGATAGTTTTCTAAACACAAGGTTCAATGGTTGCTTTAGATGGTGTCAAAGTGGGGGTGTTTTTGCTTTTTTGTATTAAAACTCGTTGTTTTTGCCTAGTGCTACACTCTTTTAAACAGTTTATGTTTATATCTAAGGCGACTTAATTATACTATGCATTAGCGCGCTACCAAGCAGTTTAACAGTTTCATTGGATTTTAGGCACTCTATAAAAAAATTATTATTACAGTACAGTCTGTTTGAATCAAACTGCTAGGGAACCGCTAATTCAGTTGGAAATATCAGAACTTCGAATTAAAAGATACTGACAAAGAAAAAACTACCAGTTGAGAACTTAAAATAGATTCAAGTCATCCATAATTTTGAGTTATCAAAATTTGTGTCAAATGGACCACACTGTATTATTATTATTTATTATCTCGCAACATCATAAATATGTTTTAAAGCTTCTATTCCTTGCCCCACAGCCCCACCCCCCAACTCCCCTGTTTTGTCTGCGGGCCAAAGATCAAAATATTCAAGGTTTGAACAAAACAGTTTACAGCACTCACTTGGAGACTAACAGCTTTCCTGATCTGTTGATTTTCCCACTCTCGCTCTTGATCACTGTCCTCATCACTGCCTGCAACAGAGTTACAGTTAGGTAGTACAAGATCATTAAATAAATAAGTTTGCACTTCATACATTACTGTTTTCATAAAGTAATATTAGGCGTAATATGTGTGTAAGAAGAGACAAGAAAAAGCAGAGAGAGGGGTAAAGGTAGTCCCATACTCGACATGAGCATAGGGGAAGAAGGAACAGGGTCCTTGTTTTTCTAGGCACACGGTATAGTGAGGTAGTTTGCCATTGCTTTCTTCGCAGAGAGAGGGGTACAGAGGTTAAAAGATAGGATAGGGGATTCAGACAAAGAGAATGATAAAGTAGGAAAGGAAAAGAAAACAGGATATTGTTTTTGTGAAATCTGATATGAGGTCTTTTCTGCTTTTGAACTTATGCACATTAATTTTTCCATGTTAACACAGTATGTGATAAGTCAAAAACAAAAAGTATACCTTTTTGCTTATTACTACCATTCTTATTAACTTTACAAAGGTTTTAGAATAGTTCTGAACTACATCTATAAATTGGTGCATAATTGTGTATCAAAAGTGGTTGAAAGGATTTTTTTTAAAGCTGCAAAATATTTTTTCTATCAAGCCATACAAATGGGGTGCGCACACTAGAAAGAAGGCGGAAGAGATTGATGTTCCTCAAGTTGTGATGTAGATTTCCCAAGTTGTGACGTAAACATAGGTCAGAACCATTAACTACTAAAACATTTTTTTATCAATAATTCCATGGCCTATAAAACAAACTGTTTTATGTTTTTCTTTAAAAAAAATGCTTTTCAGACTGTGCATAGGTGGGGTTTTTAGGTTCATGTTGTTCTTAATTTTTGTTTTATAGGAATAAGGTGGTGACTTCGAAGTATTCACTAACCATGCTCTGTGGCGAGAAATTTATCCCTCATTTCTTGCCTCTCTCTTGCAGCCTGGTCAAGGCTAAAGTCTACCCTGTCTTCCTCCCCATCATCACTTTTGTCATTATCATCGTCTCTGAAGGCAAAGAATATAAAAGATGGCTGATTAGTATAAAAAAAAGGTCCACAGAACTGGAGAAGTCTAATGAAAATAAATTTTTAAATCAAGATCATGGTCAATTTCTATTAATAGTCTTAATTCCACAATTTCATTCACAGCTTTATTTAAAGTGTTCAAACACCAGTAATTCAAATTTAAAAAAATGAAAAGAAAAAAAAAACAAGGAAATACCGAACAAGTCTTGCTGTTGAAGTTTTGTTGACAGAAGCCTTTGAATCCTCAACTGGAATAAAGTTGTCTGTTTCCCTTGCCATCTGGCGCTGCTTGCGTATGAAGTGAATTGTTTTGGCATCTGGGATTTCTCCACCTGTGCAAATCAAAAAAAAAAAAGGGATAAAATTTATTTTTTTTTAACTAATGTTGATTTTCAGCTTAAATGACTATGCCATTAACTTAGAAAACATATTCAATTGTAAACAGATTTTGAGGATAAATACCTTTTTTATGGCTACTTCATAATTTCCTACTAGCATTTTAATATTTTAGTTGTCTACAGAACAATCTAATCTTTTGATTTGAATTATTGATAAACTAGTAAAATACCCACAAATTTTACAGGTTTAAGCAAATATAATGGAATTGGTTAAAGTAAAGGTGAAAACATGACATCTGATTGATTGAGACTGGTTGCAGAAAAAAAAACGATCCTATATCATGTGAGTCGTCGACCCACCTACACTGCCCATGTTGTTTGTCCAAAAAAAGAAGATAACATGATAAGCCGTTAATAAAATAAAAAAAAACATTAAACTATACAAACCAAGTTCATTCAATGCAATAAAAAAGCCTAGGGCTTATTTGAGGGAATTTTCTTTTTAAAGGTTGGCCAGTGCAGGGATCAAATCCCCCACATTCGCACACCTAGAGTTTTACATTATTATTAGCATGACGCTTTAAGTCTAACCAACTGAGCCAAAGGTACTCTGATGATTCAGACCATTCTGAAGGAAGTGATGGTGGTTGTGTCTGGCTTGTGAGGGAAAATTGGACTGAAAATTTAATAATGGCTAGGCTTCAAATCTAGAGCTTAGAGTGTATTCAGATTTTATTTTTAAATTTCGAAAAGAACCTTTCCAAGATTGAATTTTGATTGCTAAACAATATGGACTCATCAACAACACTTAATGTACCCTTCCTAATTTGAGGTTACAAACCTCAACCTGGATAGATTCTGTGATCATCTGCCTCCGCGTTCTGACTGAGCATTGAGATGAAAGCGCTGTCCTCCTTTACTACTAAGAGGGGGCGTTAATTTTTTGTTAAAATAACAAAAATCAAGAAGATTTATATCTCTATGAATTACACACAAAATTTTCAGACTTTGGTGCATGTCCCTGAAAATGTGAATTGAGCTACCTATTAAATAAAATTGGCTCTTTTTGACCACTCTCCGAATCTGCAGCATTTTGCAAAAAAAAAAAATGGAGGTTTAAAAAGAATCAAACAATTGCCTCCCACATACAGTTTTTTTTTTTAAGATAATCTTTATATTGCCAAAAAGTAAAAATTTATGGTCCACGCTCAAGTGGTTAATCCTGAAGAACAGCTGAAATGTAGTTTCAGGAGGTTTCACAGCTTAACAACTCATCTGGATTCTCTAATTCAAAATACTTTTAGCATAAACAGTACATTTTTAATTCGAATCTTAATATAAAAAAGAAATATAAAAGACTTACGAGCAAGCTTAGCCTGGAAACCTTTTTTCTCATCCTCATCACTGTCTGAGCTACCTATGGCATCCTCCCCATTGAGAGTTTTGAACTCTTCTCGAAGTTTCTGTTTAGAAAAAAAAAATTGACACATTGTAAAATCAAACAAAAAGAATAAGATAGAAATGACAACAAGATTTATAGTAAAAAGGCATAAACTTTGCTTTTTTTAATTAAAAGAAAAAAACATATTGCAAGGTATGAAATTGACAGATGTCTGGGATTGTTTGTTTTTTTTTGTTATTTATATCAATATTGGGCTTACTTTGCATGAGACTAAAAAAGAGTAGAAAGATCATTCAAGCAGTTCTTGGATCATAAAATTGGAGAAAATTTACCACTGAGTCTTTATCTCTTTTTTTATGTTGAGGACCTAAGTTATTTTTAAAAGAATTTCTGAGGAGAGGGGGGTTATATTATTGTCTGTGGCAATAAATTTTGAACAAAGGGATAGTTTGGCTTCAGTCACATTTAATGGTTTTGAGATGTTTTTAAAAAAAACCTTCTTTTAAATAGATTAAAACTTTTAATCTTTGGCCGCAAAAATTTTTTTGATTGTCTTTTCATAGGTTTAATGCCAGATGATCAAAAAGTATTGACAGAATCAATTGTGACAACTATGGTTCATGCTTGGCCAAAACTTGAGTTAGGCCATGGATATGGTTATCCTTTTGAGATTAGACAGCTGAGCATGAGAAAAAAGATCGTTACTCTGTTGTTTGTGATGATAGAGAAAGCATTTTAAGGGATACCATCTCCTCCCCCCCCCCTCCCCCCAAAAATGAAGATGCTTTCAACAAGCTTTTACCTTGGATCACTTTATTAATGGTAGTTAACAAAATGTTCATTGAAAACCTATAGTATTATTATTTATTTGTGATGGTAGATAAAAATTTGATTATGATTACCTTTATTTTTTCAGCTGCAGCTCTCGCCTGCTCTTCTTCATGGACATCTTTTTTTCTTCTTTCTTTTTGTTCTTCCTCAGAGGTTTTTTCCCTTACAGACACATTGTCATCCACAACAGCCTCGGCTCCCAAACTCTTTGTTTCTTTCTTTTCTTTAAGCTCTTTCTTCATCTGCTTAGCAACGCGACGGCTGTGACTTGATCTCTTTATTTGAAACACCTCAGAATCACCTGTGAATAAAAATTAAAGCAAACACAAAAAACATAATACTCTTGCAACAGTCACAGTGTTTAGATGTATTTAGCCATTATGGGTTCTCTTATTGAACAAAATGACAGAAAAAAAAATTTAAGTTTATACGATAAAAAACTGACCGTGCGCAATACAATTATAAAAAAATGCACAAACAAATCAAAGCCTTCGGTTAACATCATGATGTAAAAGAAAGTTGGGGCTGTGACAAAAGGTATAAGTCGTTTTTTTAATCATGATCCTTTGATACAGGACTAGCTTGTGACCTGACCCCTATACTGAGTTTTCAATAGAATTTGTTTGCTTAGAAACAAAAATATGGACTTGTCCACATCAGTTGTAATGTTATTGTACCCTTCCCAATTTGAGGTCACAAACCAGAGGGATTTCCACAGAGGGGTGCCACCCTAGATCTAAGCCGCAACTTCATGGCATTGAATTCTATTTGATTTTATAAAAGGTTCTGTGCAATGATATGAATAATTTCTACTATCGAACATTACTAACAAAATGAAAGGTGAAAAAGAGTGATTCCTTATGATTCCCGTTTGAGGAAATCCTACCCACAATCCTTGAGCTAGATCTACGATTATCTGCCCTGGCGTTCTGGTCAGCAGTGAGACGACAAAGCCGTCCTGTTTTGTAATTTTAAGGGAGCATTAGTTAATAATGAAAAAAAATTGAGAAGATAGATGAATTACCCACAAAAAGTTAAGACTTTGGTGCATGTCCCTGCAATAGTGGTCAAACTGTTACCATACAATTACAGCCTCATCAACATAAAACTGGCCCTTATTAAAGACTAGATCCGAATCTGCAGCATTCTGTAACTTGCAGGAAGCCTATTTAATAAATGAAATAATTGTTACCCACACACTATTTTTTTTGGGGGAGGGATAACCGCAGAGGGGTGCCACCATAATTCTAAGCCTGAATTTCATAGTAACAAAATTTCTGATTTCTTAGAAGTTTTAAACTGTCCTCAGATTAGGCCTACATTACAATGATTAGGCCTAATTCATTATTTTCAATCATAGCAAAAATGACGAAATGAAGGGTAAATAAGAGTAACTTTTAATAATAATAAATACAGGCACCCTATTTTAGACATCCTGCCTTTTTTAATATAGATTTCTGAAAATACTTAATCTAGAGTTAGTCCCAATGACAAACGACATCTATAATTCACCGTCCTGTCAGCAGTATACTCATGTCATACTCAGTCTGTAGATCTAGTACTATGTGGCCTGTACTTTAGATCTAGTTAAGCCATATAGATCTTTATAGTAATTAGACTGCCTAAATCTAAATCTAGAGTCTTGGTCTAGTTTACATTTGATATCAATTTTAGCTCTGGGGGTAACAGGATTTCAGACCTGCAATGCAGAATCATGAGTGAAAGTCAAATTTACCTTCGTCTTCTTCCATTTCAAAACTCAGCACTGATTTTGCTTTTGTCTCTTTCTCCTTGGGCTTCTTCTTTTTCTTCTCTTTCGCAGTTTGCGGTTGAATATTAAACTCTGTGTCAACCTCCATTTGATTATTCGCATTGTCGTTTTCGTTTTCATCTTCAAAATCTGTTTCTTTCTTCCGAAAGTTTCTTTTCGGTTTCCTGAACATTGACGCCATTTTGATTAGCATGGATCTTTTAATCTACGGGCGGCTAAGATTGGAAGTGGCTAGCATAGCCCATCGTCAGGTGAACGTTTCCTTTGCTAGGATGGGACGAATCCTACAACAGCCAAGGACGAACCCAAGGATTCTAAATGAAGTCCTTGGACAAACCCCAAAATGTTGTTCAACCCCATTTCAGTTCACGTAGGCGTGTATGTGAGCTTTAGAAACAGCAAGCTTTGTCCAATTAACGTTTGTTTACGGGAAAATGAATTTAAGGATAACCTCCTTGCAAAGACAATTGTAAAGTACATTGTATTTGGTATCTTTCTGAATTGCTTTTTGGCATAGGCCTAGATTTCGAATATGTAATCAGAACTGTGTTGTAAACGTGCCTGGAAAAAACACCCCCACTGTGAGGTTTTTGCAAGTCCCGCTACACAATTTTCCTTTTAACATGCAATCAGTGTTTAGAGACAGAACACCGGTCCAATGATTTCCCTACTGTCATTTTTACCTATACGGGTTTGTCATTTAAGAACATCCACTTTTTCGAGATACTTCACGTATGTTTGAACCAGGACCGTTTTATTTACTGGGAAGTCTTTGACCGGGGTTAAGATGCCGATTTATGCTAAATACACCGAAAAAGAGTTGGGAAGGCATGAGGAGTGGCGACCGTTATCACCTTGCTTAGTTTTACGAGCTATGTGGTTAAACACACCGCTGATAGTAAAATTTTAAAAACATTTTAAGAAAATTACTTTTCGTGTGATCTGCATGTATGAAGTTTATCACCAAACAATAAGAGAAATATTCAAACAATCTCTCGAGTAACAAGTTCTTTTGTAATTTCCTATATGTGCTGTTTGAAGAGGAAAGGGCGCCATTTTCCCCATTTTCATTATCGGGGATTTTAATGTCCATCTTGGTGATCTCTTTTCTCCTGAAGTCCACGACCTTCTTACTACTTTAAACTATCACAACTTATTCTAACTTAATAATCTGATTATATTAACGCACAAGAATGGTCAAGTCTGTTGACTGAGAGATACCACGGCATGAACAATTTTCGTGGAATCCTGATAAAGTCAACACGTCGG
>BMAT01010409.1:43101-53357 GCA_019649035.1 Elysia marginata | reverse complement strand
CTCTCTCTTTTCCCCCCACCTCTCTCTCACACACTCATCTTTCACTCCATTTCTCTATCAGTACGAATAAATCTCCATGAAACTAGTTGAAATAATATTGAACTTGTTTTAAAACTAGACCTTAAGGGCATCGGCGAAGCAATCATACGTATAAAAAGTGTTGCATTGAGTGCCGAAATCCCGACGGGCCTATAATAGCCCTGCGTCCATTAGACATTGTTTTTAAACACTCACTGACTAGGGTATATCGAGGTAGCGTCAAGGAGAACAGAGATTAAGAAAACAATCTCCATTATCTATCAGTCGATAATTTAGTCGATGCAGCGCTGGAGCGAAGGATTAGACAATGATGGCTGCAATGAGCAGTGTAAGATCAGAAGTGGATTGCTTTTTATTGAGGTTTTCAATCTTTTTTTAGTATAATGCTTATCATGGCTATAAATATCACAGTCTTCATCTCTCTCTCTATAACTCTCTCTCTCTCTCTCTCTCTCTCTTTCTCACTCTCTCTCTCCGTCTCTATGTATGTATGTATGAATGTCTGCCTCTCTCTCCATCTCTCCTGTTTAATCTTAACTTTTTCTTTCGATCTCTCTTGCGCGTTTTAACCCCCTCACCCACCCTACCCCACCGTATGAATTTTTTAAATTCATTTTCTCTTTCTTGTTCTTTTTTTGTGTTTCTAAGACTAATATGTTAATTCTTAATCTTTGTTAATCTGTTTCTTTTACTCTTTCCTAATTTATTCTCTTATCCTTCTGTCTGTCTGTCTGTCTCCATCTCTCTCTCTCTGTCTCTCTCTCTCGCTCTCTCTCTCTCTCTCTCTCTCTCTCTCTCTATCTATCTATCTATCTATCTATCTCCCGGTGTGCATGTCTTCTTTCCCGCACCTCTCTCTCTTTCTAGTTGTTGTTTTGTTTTCCGATTTCCCTCTATGAATTTTGCTTCTACTATTTAAAATTTTTCCGTCTTTTAGATCATTTTTATTATTCTGCCAGTAGTGACATGTTCAATTTGTTTCTCATGACTTTTACCGCTGGTGGTGCCGGCAGACCAGTGCCATGACTACAGTGACTCGAATAGGTTCGTTACTGTTGGTGTTCGTGGGTACTTTGTTGTGCTACTTCATGGTCTGTTTTCTATGAAGAAGGAATTACTATGAAACCTGATATCGTGCTTAGTAAATCAGTTTCTGTAATTCATATTACGGAATGACTGTGTTGCCAATTAACGAAACTTCCTAATGTCACACAAAGCATATAATTTGACCCTTGCTCATTTGGTCAGAATTAAAAGGCTCCAACAATAATTATTTTCACTTTATATGTAAGCATGTGAGTTTTTAAATTTCTTTTTGCTGTTAAAACATACAGAGAGAATAACTTTAGAAAAATGGGCTATGCTTTAATGTCATATCTAATAGCGTAAATTGAGAAATTATTTGTCTCGATGTAATTGCAAGTTCATGAATAGAAATGTCGCAATTTTCACAAAACAAGACTATGGTATTTTGAACGATACATACATTTGCGTCAGCTTTGAATCATTAAAATCTGTATAAAATCAAAGTTTTATAGAAAATGTATCAAAAACTTTTTTTTAATTAAAATGTTTTAAAACATTGATTAGATTGGTTGCGCGACATTTACTTTTGGTTTCTTTGGATGAGTAGAAAAGAAAAGTACGGTATAAGTAACTATATTACATCAAATGTCCAGCCAAAAATCACTGTCCTGTGGTAATTTAAAAGGGAAAAAAAGAAAAAAGGTATAAAAAAATTAGTGCCCTATTCTCTGTCTTTGAGTGCACATTAAGTTAGGTCGGTGCAATATTCTAGTGCAGAAAAGATTTTAATATTTTGAGAAGTAGGTGGATCAATTTAACATCTTTATGTTCGATAAAAAACTGAAGGGCCTGATAAGGTTCGTAGGTCTATTTACACATTTTTAACATTATAATTCAAAAGGTTTTGGAGGCCTCACATGTTGGTCTGCATCGCCTGACTTGTCCTTTGATTGACTCTAAACCAAAAGGCCCTAGTTTTATTTCGTTTCTTGTTGGGGTTTTTTTCTGCAATGTAAAGTGTTGTGCAATATCCTGAAGTTTTCTCGTGCAAAATTTTATTCGTGTTCGAGAGGGTTTTCTTTCTTTCAAGGTATTAGTGTACGGTGTTCCTATTACTGCTAGCATATTAGAAAAATCTTAGATTTTTTTAAAGATAAAATGAGCAGCGTGTTTGTTCAAATTATTTTTACACGCAGTACAACGCCCCCCTCCCCCTCCCCAATACTAACCTATACTGCGCCTAATCCACTAAATGCTCTAAGTGCTTTATAGACCATTTCCAACCAACCAAATTAAATTCTGAACTCACAGAGGAGCAGTAATTAAGGTGCATCACTCTTACATCCTGACAAGATCTTCACTGTCGATAGCCGTGTACTGATTTAAGGTCTGAGTGTGGCGGTAAATTAAGGTAAAAAGCTTCTCTAAAGGACTAAACACCGACTTTACCATTATTTCATAGAACATTTTCAGGGTAAATATTGACTTTGATGCCTCCTCTTTAAACGCAGAAAGTTTTTGCGGTATGCCAAACCTGCCGGGGTGAGTCTTGCGTGAAACCCTTTCACCCACGTTGTTGTTGCAGTCTGAGTTAGCCCCAGGATGTCGGGGGTTGTGGGGAGCCATCAATATCCGACAATAGCATCCCCTGAAGGCAGATCGAGATCTGGGGCATCTCTCTCAAATGAAGCCATTAACCAGTCAATAGCCGATCGGGTAATTTGCTTGGTTTTGGGATTTGCCTGAGAGAGAAGTAGCAAGTGGTAAACAGTGATTTTTTTGTTGCGTAGGGATATAACGAAAACACAAGGTTTGCATTATTTTATTTCTCTGACAGTAGGATTTTCATTATTATTTAAGCTTACAGATAGTTAAAAACAATATGCTTACAGGTATTTGTGAAGCGTTGTTGTGCTTCCCTTTTCTCTTGTAATTATCGCTATTTCTTCCTAAAGAAAATCAAGCGACGAAAAATCGTTCACTGTTGTATGAATTATTCACTGTTCCTTTAATTAATTCCTTACAGATTAGCTTTCGTGAGTCTTCAAATTTGTTATTGCTCCGAGACAATACTGATACCATTTTTACGTGAAAGAATATAATACTCTGCAAACAACCAAGTTTATTTTGTTCTTATACTTTATTTTTAACGTTGCGTAATTTCTGAATATTTAGTATGTTCACCGCTGCTGTACTATAGACTAGTGCTCGGTGTGAAAAAAAATTTTTTTTGAAGAAACGATAATCCATTTATAGCCCTCAGGACAAGAATCTATTTCTATTCAGATAGGCTTAATTCCTTAAACAGTAGATATTAAGACGGCATAGATTCAACTCAAAAAAATATTACATGACAAAAAGTTTCATAAATTTTAGTAACAAAAATTGGCATAAACTAGTGTGAATATTCTTTGCTTTTCAAACTATGCATTTACCTTAACTATAACAACTACTCAATCGCAAGACGTATAAACAACTTGACCGCGCAGAGATGATACTTCTTTTGGCGTCTTCGCATGTGAATCTGTCAATTTATTAGTTTTTACAGCCCTATGTTTTCTCACAAATGGATGCAGTTGACAAAATACATCTTTAGTAACCGTTGCCTCCTAACTCCATGTCTACAGTTGAGGCTGCAACAAAATATCATAAACTTGTTTGTTTAGGTGGACAAAGTACATAAAAAATAGCAATAAAAATGTTTTGATGCTGTTAGGTCAAAAAAGGTGTGTTAAATTTCATCAGAATGCTTTGAAATAAACTTCAAATGAGCTAAGGAATATAGAAATTGCAGTATTCAAAATCTGTCGGTTATGACGCACGATCAAAATTTTGTCCTGCATAAAAAACGACAGATTTCCAATTGGGTTTCCTTTCATTTCTTTAAATCCGTGAGGTTATTTATTATATATAAACAGTTACAATAATACACAATGGTGTGGTTTGAAATGGATCTAAGGTAAGAAGCGGTATTACTGTCTTTGCCATCCCTTAAAATACCTTGTCCTGTATCACAAACGACAGAATACCACGACCTTCTGTCCCGGCCACATTTCTCCCCATCACCTGCTCCATCCTCATTTCTCACCGTGACCTTCTGCCTCATCCTCATTTCTCCCCATGACCTGCTCCATCCTCATTTCTTGCGATGACCTTCTGCTTCATCCTCATTTCTCCCCATGACCTGCTCCAGCCTCATTTCTCCCCATGACCTGCTCCATCCTCATTTCTCGCGATGACCTTCTGCTTCATACTCATCTCTCACCGTTGTTGATACACAGATGACGATCAACATGACCAAGAGAACAGCCTCTAAAGTCGCCTGGGTGCAGGAGATGCCAGACAAGTTCACCGCCGAGGTAATTGGCGCGACTACACACCAAGATGAGAAGAAGAGTAGTCAGGACATCAAAGAGTTCGCCGAGTCTACCTCAGCCCATGGCCTCAAGAACGCCGTATCAGACAAGAGCTCCAGGTTCCGGCGGTAAGTTTGGAGTCCTTTCTAATTTGCATCGCACTGAGATACTCAGAGCTAAGTTGATCACTTATAAGTCAACGACAAACTTACTTGCGAGATTATTACTTGGATACGGGGCCCCCTGTACGAGATGAACTTAATGTGGGTTATTTAACAAATAAAAATAAGTGAAAGCTGTTCGTGACACTTTGAAAGGAGCAGCTGTGATTGACTCTTGTTTTTTTCTATAAATCTTAATATTTCAAACACAACATTTACCTTTTTACCTGGCACCTGGTCTATGTTGGCATAGCATAATTTAGGCTTACGGGTCAATATTTGTAACATTCTTTTTGTTGTTGTGTCGTAAACCCCTAAACTGTGAGCATTTAAAAATACTGCAGTGTAAAGAAAATCAAGGACAAGGTTAAGGAAAACAGCTTGTAAAAAAGAATGTTTTTTTTATATATTTCGTAGGCCTAACTATGATGACAATAAAGATGACGTTCTCTCTCTCTCTTTCTCCAGACTGGCATGGTTTTTAGCCTTCTTGTGCGCCTTGGCATTCCTGGGTTATCAACTTGGCACTTGTTTGGTGGATTATCACAGGTAAAATCTAATGCTAATATAACGCCCCAACATAAAAAGCAATGTGTTTTATAGCAGTTTTAGTAATTACAAAGATTTTTTCAGTGTGTTTTTAAGTACATTTTAATCGAAGATATCGATGGCTCCATGGAAAAGGTTAGTATCTACATTTTAGCGGGTCGGAAATATCTACACCCGGGAGTATTTGTTTGGTTTTTTACTCGCTTTTTAACCTCAGGATATATATTATAAGCCCTACCTTCTTTCTGAAGCAAGATATCGGTCCTGATGCAATGTTCATCTCAAGTCTTGTAAAGACTTTTTCCTGGCTTTAAGAAATGTTTAAGTCCCTAATGTAGGGGAAAAATGCACATGTACGTAACTCAAAAACTTCTTACCGTACCTCTTGCTTTCCGTCCTTGATTTCCTAAACGATTGTTTACTGCAAAAATTGAATATCTCCATTAAAGTCATTTTTCTAGTAATAGCTTGAATCATATAGATTTTTTTTTAAAACTATTATGTTATTCAGCACACCAAACATCATTAATATTGTAATATTGGTAAAGAATGGTAAGAAATGTAAAAATTTATAGCTTTTACCACGTGTCAAAGTTATCAAAACTGCCTACCTGGGTATATAGTCGGGCAATGTATCAGGGTAGGTTTCCGGTTTAGGGTGAATACCATAGGGACGATTGTGGTGAAAACAGACAATGATTGCGTCAAAGTTGCGATATTTTGACAAAAATATTTGCTGTTTGCTATGAGTTATAATGCGGGAACTCCCAAGCCAGCGTCTTTTTGAGAGCCATACATAACGACCATAACTATAACAATAAATGTTAAGAATTATGTTAAATATAAATAGAAAGCTGAATTCTGGAAGTTAAACATCTTAATATGTTCGTCCTGTGTTTAAAACCGAAAAGATTGGTTGCTTTTCTTTCCTCCAGGTATCCTATACAACCGCAGCAAGTGCTGAGGAGAATGGACTCCTTGAAATTCCCCACTGTCACCATCTGCAACCTCAACCTGGCTGATGCAACTAAAGCCAACAACCCGGACGCTGTCACCCGTATATTCCGGTAGATTTACCTTAAGTCTTTCAATTATTACTTATTGCGGAGTAGCTGCGTCAAGTGTGAGTGCAGGGCGCGCAGGTGTCGATATATCGATGTCCTTATTCGGAGGCCGATCCTCGAATGTTGTCATGATACCGAAATTTCTGGTTATCGATTGTTGATCGAGCCAATATGAGAAACAATCGTCTATTGAGGCAACGAGAATTCCCGCCACAGACTGGCGCCATCTCCCGCAGTTAATGATCTACATTACTACCAACCGAGATCAGCCAATGCCAACATGTTGGTTTTTGTTTTTGCTATAAATTATTTCTGTGGTAGAGCGATATAATTATAGGGCCAGTGCGTGACTGCTGCATGGTGATGGTCAGATGCTGATATCAACCCTCGATGTCGCGAATCGTGCGATTGATATGAGGGCGAAATATCGAAAGTGATCAATGTGCTTCCCGACTCAATTTTTGCTTTTGGTAAGGTTTTGATTTTGCCGATGAAGTTCGCAAGTCACTTAGAGATGCTACGAAAGACTTTCATCAGTAAGTTGCTTTTTGGAAGCGGAGTGGCGACAAGGTATAAGCTTTGTTACAAAGAGTAGCAAGGCGTCGGGTGCCGAAGCTGCTTTGTAGTGGTGGTGGTGGTGGTGGTAGTGGTGGTGTCGTTGTTCAGCTTAAGCGACCAGCCCAAACAAAGTCAGAGGTCGGAAATTTTAAAATCCATAAAACTCCTTTCAAAATAGATTTTTTTTTGTATGCTTTAAATCGAAAGAAATTGTTTCATCTTTCGACAAAATTCTCATATTTTGATGCAATTTTTAACTTTAAAAGCTCAGAAAAATGCATTGATCAATTATTAAATGCCTCGCTACATAAAAATTGCGACATTTGGTTATTCAGACTGCTTGCGAGACATTTAATGGTTCTGACCTAAATCTAAGTCACAACTCTTCCATCTCTTACTTGCAGATTGCGCATCTTTTTGTGTGATACGATAGGAAAAGAAATATTACGCAGCCTAAATAGAACGCTCTTAGACCACTTCTGATATAAAATTCCGCACCAACAAGTAGAATTAAGCCAGAGCCATTTCAATTACCAGTTTTTGGACAGCAATGAAGCTTGGCTTCGTTTAAGTTATCATCTTGTCGTCTATCCTCAGAGTTGCCAAGGGAGGTCACTGGCCCGCAGCCTATAACACAACTCTGGAGGACATGCAGCACAGTGATGTGTATGGGCCCTATCTAAGACGCAGGTAACTGGAGAGATGATCCATAGGACATGAAATGACCTTCAACTTTAAAAAATAGAAGAAAACTTGTCATGCCTATCTACATTCAAACTCAACGTTGTGCTTATTGGGAGTTTTGGGTAAATTTAGTCTTCCTAACCAAGAAAAATTTCTGTGTTCAGTTGTTACATTATAATTGTATCTTGTAACTGTGGAGTAACATGATGTAGTGATCTGACTTAGAGCTTTAAAATAATCGGGGTTTTTTTCGATCTAGGTTCATCTGTATGGTGTTTGTTTTATAAAATCAGTCTGCTTTAAAATGACATGAATATAAAAAAGATAGAAGAATTTTACAGAATCAAAGCTTTGTTTCTCAATTTATTAAATGTTTCATAAAAATTCTTGCACAACGAACGCTAAATCAGTAGAATTGCCTTCAATTTTATTGCCTTGCAGGCCTGCAATCAAAATTTTAACAAAGCTGCAACCGTGGCTTCATACAGTATTCTTTTTTATATCTGGTTGTTTATGGCCAACTTTTATCACAATAGTAGGCGAACATTTGCATCATCAAGAGGCAAAATTTATAGAATAAAAAGAAGCAAGATTTCTTACATAGATCTAGATTATAGACGAAGATTAGTCTTACTTTAGTTTCTAGAGATAATCATTTATGTCAGGTTAGTTTCACTGTGGTTAAAAATAGTTCTTGATAGTCAATTTAATCCAAAGTACATAATTACATCTAGTTTCTAGATCTTTAATACAACTCGGGGCTGAATAAAGCCTAATCTCAGCTCACACCATCAGTAAAAGGCCTGTCTGTGGTCGGCCCCTTGAATCGTAACTCGTTTGTTATTGTCTAGAGCCCTAAAGAGAACAAAAAAGTGAAGGTTGTCTTTTACTACTTTACTAGAAACTTACTTACTGCCCTTCTTGCCATTGGCAATTAGGGCAGCGACAAATTCCCTTCATCTCACGCAGTCCTGAGCCAGCGCCCTCAGGGTGCCCCATAACTGTCTTATGATTGCTACCTCTGCTTCCACTGTCCTTCTCCAAGTGATCTTGGGGCTTCCACGTTTCCTGTGTCCCTCTGGTTTCTACTAGACTGCCACTCTAGGGATGAGCATTCTGGTCTTTGCGCAGTAATGGCCTAGGCCTACCACCTCCATCTTTTCTGTACAATAATATTTTCTATGCTCTGCTTAACTAGAAAACGAGAGCATAAAAAGAGACAGGCCTGAGATAGCCGCTCCATAATATTTTGTTGACATTCGCTCTAGATATAGGGGTCACGTGGTCATTGACTATGGGTCACGTGGTCATAAGCTAGGGCTACCCATTCTGCGCGTAGCTGCTGCTTGTCTGTTTTTCTACCATTTTAGTCTCTGCGTCTCATGTTTTCTTCTGTCTTAGCCTTAGGACCTGGGCTCTAAGTGTCAAGTTACGAAATTCATGAAGGTCACCGTTTTGGCTAATTGGGTCATAGGCTGGAGTCATTAATAAGGTGTGAAATTCCCGCAGATTCAAACATCGAGGCATTAAACATGACATGCCGAACATAACGTTATGGCTTCTGTAATAGGTTTCTAATTTTAAATCGATCACTTACTAAGATTTTTGTGTGGGTATGTTTGGAGGAAAATTTTGGTTTTTAATCTCTATATTCTTCTTCCATAATCATAGATGTAAATGACAGATGGAAAAAAAAAGCTGAACATGACGCAAGACTCTTAGCTGTATTGAATAATATGATTTTTTTTTTACAATTTTTATAGAACTATAGAGCAGCATAAGTAAGAACAACTCTCTGATAGATTTATAGGAGCAAAGAAGTGCCCTCTCAGTAGCCAGAGAGTGATGTTTTCCTCTCAGTAATATTAAATAAAGTTTTAATAGCAATAAAAAAAAATTTTTGCCTATCCGATTATGCAAAACCTGCCATTTACAGTTCATTTCTGATAACTTTTAATACAGCCCAGTGGGTATTCTAAAAGTACGCACATACGTTAAATCTTTAGGTAAGCGGCAAGAGGCGCTCGTCAGTGTAAAAAGCGGTATCAATTTGCTCCTACCGTCTCAAAAAATTTTAATAGTTTTTAGATAACAACCATTCATTAATATGACATTGTTTGAATTTTATGATTGGGTGTTCTTAACTCTCTTGAAACTGTTCAAATTTATTTTTTGTTTTTGGTTCGATTCCGCCAGCTACAAAGACCTGATCCAAGAGTTGTCTTCAGAGGTTGATGAAGTTTTCAGCTTCTGCACCTGGAACGGGGAGATGGTTTCGTGTTCAGACATGCTGGTCCCTGCCTGGACTTTCATCGGGAGATGTTTTAAGTAGGTTTACACTTGTCCCTGCCTGGACTTTCATTGGGAGATGTTTTAAGTAGGTTAACACTTGTCCCAGTCTGGACTTTAATTGGGAGATGTTTTAAGTGGGTTAACACTTGTCCCTGTCTGAACTTTCATTGGGAGGTGTTTTTATTAGGTTAACACTTAACATATAGCGGAAATAAAAGAATACGATGAAAAGCATTCACTTAAATAGAATTAGAAAAGCGTGTTTATGTCACTGTGCACTCAAGTAATCGTAAGACAAAAGCGAAATAGGCAATGATGAAATCATGCATAAAGCTAAAAATTGGAGTCCTTTGTCGTTTTAATTGATTTCATTGGAATGTTCATATTAAAAAACACACACACAACCGTGTTTTGTGATGGTTTTTGGCGGCAGGTTGTTTCTGTTTGTTTGTTGTTCTTTGTTTCGTTTTTTTTTTTTGGTTGTTGTTTTAATGATTTTGTACAAACAGATAACTGTCTCGTTTTCA
>BMAT01010409.1:7243-20416 GCA_019649035.1 Elysia marginata | reverse complement strand
TAAATTGTAAAATTTCTTTTCTGCCCTCCTGGTAGATCTTTGTATCATGATAAATGATAAATAATTGTACAGTTCGCATGAACTATGACCATTCATGTATTTTGATATTTTCATCCCAGCTTAAAATTGAATCAAGCAAGAAGTGATTGGAATTCAGTTGAAACTAACAATTTTTAACTATATGTTATTAATTTAAAAGGTATTAAAGCTTTTGTACGAAAAGAAATACAACCTGCAAATTTTTAAATATCTTTATGTCAAGAGTAATTGCTGTGAGTTATTATAATTTCTCCATATAATTTTAACTTATTCTGTAATTGTATTTTTTTTTTGGCGATATACCTTGATGTTGCAGTTCTCAAGTTTCCTTTTAATCCAATCGCACATGAACCGATAAAAAAAAATTCTCTAAATCAGTTAGTATATTTTTTCATTCAATTTATAGTATTTTGTAACTTGAATTCTAAAATAGCGTTTATGGTATTAATTTTATCGTTTTAATGGAAAAAGAGCTCCAACTGAGTTTTCTCTGAGGCGAAATATTGTTGCGGAACATTGCTTATTTTTCATCAATAAATTTAACGCATCATCAAGTTCTGCTTACAAGATGTTTGAGCTTCAATTGATCGTAACTGGGTTTTAGCGACAACTATGGCGCGTTAATGTAACAACTAAACGCATGTGCCATTACCCTGAATGCACGTTCCTCAATCCACCCATTTCAATGCAGTGACTGAAGTTAATAAAAATAATTCTACTGCAAGTATTTCACTGTCTTAAAGGCAGCCGCATTGCATAGCTCTGAGTTGCATAGCATATGAGTTGAAATAGTTCTGGTGTGTATTGGCCTGCTGGGAGGTAGATGTTCACTCCTGAGACTGGCTGACTTCGGTGGTATAAAATTATAATCACCTTTTTTTAGATCACTTGGCTCGAGAGCCAATAGATAACTTTTTTTTCCTGGTGGAGTGAAGTTCTTTTAACAGTGATATTGGCCACCCTTATACATTATACATGTAATTATGGCATATGTTGCCAGGTTGTTTGGTCGAGAATAAACACACATTTTTTTGCGAGTTAGGTAATCATTGGGTTCAGAAATATGAGATTACCATTTCCATCTCATATCAGGCAAAGTTTGCTTTTTTTTCTCCTGTGCTTCCTATTCTTCTTGTGACCCAGTTTGATTAGATCATTAGATAACTTCTTTTGTTAGTTCATGCTGTGGGATACGAGACATTGGTAAAAAAAAAAATAAATGAAATTTACTTTTTACATCATATGTGTGGTTAGACATCCTGGAGTAATTTCAAAAAGGAAAGTATGCTGTTAGTAATATTATTAGAGCATCACTAAATCCTCCGCTCCAGAGAGTCTCGAGGTAGCACTTCCCCATTCCCAGTCCATAAGGGACTATCCAGCGTCACCGCGGGGCCAAAATTTTAAGCTCAGTCTCGTGCTTTGTTAGTAGTTAGTTTGCTATTCTATTCTAGTGCATTGTTTAATTAAGGTACCAAGGGAGGAGATATAACGAGTGGGGGGTGGGGTCTTAGACTTAGAGAGAGGTACAAAGAGGGACCGAGAGAAAAGGTGAGAGAGAGGGTGAGAGAGAGTGGGAAAGATAAAACGAGACCGAGAAAAAGAAAGGGGGGGAGAGAAAGGATGAGGGTTTGAGCTAGACTTGAGGGTGAGATTGTTTAAATATATATCCTGTAAGCCTAAGTATTTTTGAGATTTCTGATGTTGCAAAGTTTGCTCCTGTCCAATTCAAAATTTAAAAAGACACGTTATGTTTTAAGGCGGCTCATTTTAAAGTGCCGAGAAAAGTTGATGCACCGTCGTATCAGAGTAAAAAGACTTTTTTTTGTTGTTTTGTGGTCTAGAGAAAAGATCTACAAGTAGATTTCATACATTGTGGAGGAAATAGAATTATGGCTGTAATTTTAAACTCTGCAGTTATAGGAGCAGGGTAAGTGCAATGCTGTTCTTACTAAGAGAAGGACACCCGCTTTAAAATTAATAAAATTCTGGGTTATCTGTATAGATCTCAAAAGTAACCATGCCAATCGCAATCAGTTGCAGCCAATCTTCATGCTTGGTGGGAACTAATCGAGAGAAGTTTTCGCCGTATACAAATCGTGAGTATGTTGTTTGCCATTAGCAAATTACCGACTCCTTTGCAAGATCCGTATAAACCGCAGAGTGACTAATCGTTCATCACACGCAGGCAACGCCGATGTTGCGTGAAAACTAGATCTAGTTGCCACGAAATATGTGGTCAGTCTTGGAGCAAAGCGGTGGAATAGACAAGAGATTGCGCTTTTATTTTGCAAGTCTCGCGCTGATCTACTGAAATTTCCTTGTGCTTTTCATTACCAAATTAGATGAGCCCTCTGTATTGGTTTTGCTGAAGACGATGAATGAAACAAGTTTTCAAAGACGCGAGAGCGTCGGATTGAAATTAGGCCTAGTAAAGTACATTTGAAAGGAGGAACAGTCAACACCTCAGTCTACTTGGAGTTTGAACAAGGATTAAGTTTGACCGATACAAAGGTATGTAGGAAAACAAATTGGGGCTAAAGGGGCTGTCATATTGAGTAAAAAAATAAGCCTCAGTAACTGTGTCGGTCTTAAACATAAGTAAAGCGGCAATGTCTCTGGTTAACATGTGCCAGGGTTGTCCCAAAAATAAGGGGTGTGAGTATACGATTCTTTGGGCAAAAATCAAAATTTTATTTATTTCTAATTTGTTGAAAAGAAGTTTTAAAATTATTTTTTTTTATGCATTAGCACTGACAAGAGCTAAAACATGATATTCATTGGTGACTATTTCCTCATCTTGTTTTACACCTTATGTTTCTCTTTTAGATATCCTGATTCCACAAACAGTTCACTGACCCATACTAATATATTAGGAGTCCTTAATCTCCGATATCATTGACACTATGACCATCAACATGACCAAAGACCCAGTGAAGATTGCCTGGGGTTCAACAGTGCCGGATAAGTTATCAGAAACGTCTGAGAGCTCGAATGAAAAGAGAGCGCATTTGATGAAGTTTAAAGAGCTTGTAGAGGCTACTGTGGTCAGCAAAAGAAGCGCACAAGACATGAAAGGGTTTGCAGAGTCTACGACCGCCCACGGACTCAAGTACGCTTTCTCTGAAGAGAGCTCGAAGATTCGCCGGTGAGCTTTTACACAACTTGTCTGTTGCTAGATATCTAAGTTTGTGATCGTCTTTCTGTGCTCCAAATATTTACTAAGCTTGAATATTCTTCTTGTTATCTAAATTGTTCTTTATCAAGAGAGTTTTGATGATGAATTAAGAATGACTAATTTTGGTCGCTAGTGGATGGGTTGTGGTATTGCTCTAAAATAAAAACAGAGCATTTTTATATAGCGCTTATCCACTAATGTGCTCTAAGCGTTTTACATGTCTATTAGGACACCTATAAATTTTTATATTAACTATCATTCTATATGTCATTTTTTGTTGTTGTTGCATGACGGTATCAGGTTGAGAAAAGGATTGGCGGCTTTTCAGTTCAAACTCTTTAAATCTGATACTTTGGCTTAACTCTAATTCTCTTTTCATTGCCTTATTTAAAAAATACTGTGATTGTTGTTTATTTCAAAATTGTTCTTGTTGTTTTAATATATTGCTATTGCTATGTATGGAAATAAATCAGTCGGGGTTTTTTTTCCAAATAAATTTTAAGTCTTTTGGGGAACAAAGACAGGTTCATAAAGTTAATTCTTTGAAGAAGACTTGAAAGAAAGTCTTCTGATACGTGACGTGATAACGTTATGTCTCGTAACCTGTGTGGATGAGTTGGGTGTCGGAAACTTTAACTTGAGAAAGCGCCTTTTAAAAAGCTGGGTTTTTTTCGTCTTCTATTTTTTAATATACTTGAGAAGAATTTCTCATATTTTTCCAAAACATTTTGATAAATTCATGCAGTTTGCAACGGTTAAAAGCACAGAGAAATAAAGCACATTGTCCAAAGTATCAACCTTCAACGCCTTGTATTGCAAAATTCACGACATCCTGCTGCTGCCCCTCCTCCTTCCCCTACTACTACTACTACTACTACTAGTACTACTACTACTACTACTACTACTACTACTACTACTACTAGTACTACTACTACTAGTACTACTACTACTAATACAGTGAACTACTATTACTAATACTACTACTACCACTACTACTACTACTACTACTACTACTACTACTACTACTACTACTACTACTACTACTACTTCTTTTACTACTACTGTTTATGGGATCTTTTATTAGACTGTCGAAGATGAGAACAGTTCGTTGTATAATGTATTGTTCATGTTGTCGACCGTTCTTTGCAGCATTATTCTTATTTCTGCGAATAGTTAGGAGATTTGATTTTAGTTTCTTCAAAATCATATTTTTAGGGGCTTTTCCTTGTATTTTCAAAAGGTTGGCATGGCTCTTGGCGTTCCTTGCAGCGTTGGTCTACTTGGGCTATCAGTTGATCAATCTCGCTATAGACTATCGGAGGTATGTTTCCTATGCTACACATTATAATCTCGGCCATTCTCTCTAAATTGTAAAGCTTGCACTAGGAAAAATGACAAGTAAGAATAATAAAAGAAACAGAACAACAGTAATGTTAAAGAAGCTGGGATAACTTTTTACACACAGATTTGGCATATATATATATATATCATTATAGCTGATAGAAGGAGAGTGATAGAAGAGGTGCTTTTTTGGGAACAGGTATGAACTAGTAAAAAAATGTAAATTCTTTTTTTACGCCACACATGGAAATATTGTGATTTTTATGCAATTATATTCATTTTCAAATAAATTTGATATACATTCTAAAGTGAGAACAGCTAAGAAATAATTTCAGTTTAGTTTAGTTCCGTCAAAATGGGGTTGTTTTCTAAAATCTGTAAGACTGAGGTCAAGCGTAATTATTTTTCTCTTTGGTTTCTCTGTGGTTCGTTGCACGACTCAATCGAAAGTAGAAAATTTATATGAACATATTAAAAGAAACCAAAATATTCTTTACTCTTTTCAACTGATATACAGATATCCGATCAAAGCCGAGAACAAATTGACGAGAATGAGTTCATTGGAGTTTCCGACCGTCACCTTCTGTAACCTCAACTATGCTGACTCCAGGAAGATGGACAATCCTCAAGCAATCACAGATATTTATCGGTGATGCCGGCACACTATTACGATATTTCTGGTCTTTAGTACCACACATATACAAATGATATAGTAAAAAGTGTAACAATACGATTATATAGATTTTTTTTATCTAAACATTCAAGCAGCTACCAAAGTCATGAGTTGCATTTTTCATAACAATAGTAAGTTTAACTTTTTTGCGTAATGAAACAAAGGTTTAAATAACGCGAGGTAATTACGTTTTTTTTAGTTATGTTCATCGGCGATGTATAATAACATTTTTACGATTTCTAACATGTTCTTGTTCTAAACTGTGACTAGTTAGTTATAACGTATTCTTCTATTTTGTTTTCAAGAGTCGCCAAGGGCTGCATGTGGTCAGAGATTATGAACATGACCATTGAGGACATGAAGAGGAACGAGACTTATAGGCCGTACTTGGAGATGAGGTCAGATGGCAGCTCAAAGCACATTACTATATTTATCATTGATCATTGATTATGTAACTCATATAGAATTATGTATAATCATTTGAACCATAAGCAATCCTATCTTTAACAAAACCGTGATAGCTTGCTAACTTTTGATGCATTGCAATATTATTATTTCAGCAGTACGATAAGAAGTCACAGTTGCAGCTGCTTTATGTGTGTAGACATTTCAGCGGTAGCGAATGTAGTAATAACAGTAGCAGCAGCAGCAGCAGTAGTAGCAGTAGTAGTAGTAGTAGTAGTAGTAGTAGTAGTAGTAGTAGTAGTTGTCCATCTATCATTACAGTTAAAAGAAATGTTTTTTATTGTTATGATTTTCAACGCTGTATGATATGCATGTCGTTCAAAATCTTATTTTGTTTTCTTTGAGCCCAGGTACAAAGCAGTGGCGGACCAACTAGCCTGGAAAGTCGAAGACATGTTTGAGTATTGTCAGTGGGACTGGAAAGGTGTTGCATGTGAGGATATTCTAACACCCGAGTTGACCTTAAACGGTTTGTGTTTTAAGTAAGTGAGGAAATTCCATCATTGTATTTTCAATACCCTTAGGATAAACGAATATGCAATCGGTATAAAATTATTGGGAGTGCCGTTTGATCGTAGTTCTACTTAAAACAGTTCACTCACCCCAAAAGAAACTCTACACCATATACAGTAAAGAGCGTGGTGGACATGTTATGTCGGCAGACATTTGTGGCATTTCCTTTTAAGAGCCCACTACTCTTCCATTCTAATTTCATACCTTTAAAATCTTTCGACCACATACAGTGGTAGTACGTAAGTAATTGAATTTACGTGTATGCACGAGCACCCAACATGGCTTGTTAGGGTGAAAGATTTTCAAATACTCTCCGAAAACGAACGAAAATCTCGTATTTGTACGGAAACCAGTGCGCCATAACGCAAGAGATTAGACGCATTGGTACCTCACAAGGTGCATAACAAGCAATGCCAATTGTTAGAATCAGGATGTTGGTTGGTTGTTTGAATTTTAACGTCCCAGTCAACTTCGAGGCTATATCAGAGACGGCGCTGTGGATAATTGAAAGCGTAAAAGCGTACTGGCACATTGTGATGTAAGTAGCACTTGCGTACACCACACCCAGGCACATTAAACTGACACCGAGCCGACCAGACTTAACACTGAATCCCTTATGCCAGACACTAAGCGGATCAGCTATTGTAAAGGTCTTGGTTTGACTCGGCCGGGGATCGAACCACTGACCTCCCGATCTCTGAGCGAGTGTCTTACCGCTAGGCCACAAAGCCGGTTAGAATCAGGAAATCTGGATTCTTATGAACATGTCGTTATTTTTTTAGGATAATCGCCATCGTGCATGATGCCTATTTCAAGCAAGTCCTCCGTTCATTGAAGTCTTCCATCGAATGAAGGTATACAGTACAACCAACGATTTCTAGACGGAGATAGCGTTTTTACAATCAGACAAACACAGTGAGAGGTCGCTGCCACTGTCGAAGAGCCAGGTGCACTTCCCACGGACACGATACAAACCCTGTCGGTTATTTTCAATATTTCCCTATTTAGTATTATAAATAACCGGTTTCTTTCAGCGTCTTATTCTTCACGACACACAAGAGGGAAAAGCAGCCATTGTGTGAATATCTGTACAGTGAGAAGACTTTTTTCTGCTTCTGAATTACAGTCATGCTTGTTGGCGATACAGCCTATCCAAACTCAATGGTACTGCCACCGACGTGCTCAATTAGTCAATTAGTTCAGAAGCGTGCCGGTTGAGATCGCGTCCAGTCACAGACCTCAACCTATAAATAGCTTTTTATAGGTTGAGGTCTGTGCATCCAGTTGCGCTCAGTTGTATTAAGTGACAAATCTCGGTTCTACGTTGACCATTCTGGTGGCCGTGTATGTGCATAGAGAAGAAGCGGGGGAAAATACTACGTCAATTGCATTAGGGAAAATGACAGGAGGGGTTGGGCATCCTTGAAAATGGGAGGGGCTATTAATTCCAGTGACAGGATGGAAGTGTATGGTTTTTTCCTACAATAGAACTTAGAAGAGCAGTAAATGTACAAAGACGTTATAAAAGATGTGCGTCAGGCTCATGTGGAAATCTTACATTGGCAAGAACAGAAATTTTCAAATACGAACGCAAAAGATTCGTACAATCTGGTTTATGCAATTGTTTATCAAATGAAACAAAGAACCAACGCCCCAAGTTCTTCCAAGGCAAGAACTTTCACTGGACCTTAATGATATTGAACGTCTATCGGACTATTTCTAAAGGAGACTTAACAGCTAATTTTGGCAAACTCTAAACCTACATGTCCGAGAACCCTTACTGCGAAGGCACAAGAAGCCATTCCAAGGCATTTGTCACAAAATCTTGTATCTTCGATGGCACCTTCAAGTGTAGCTGCAGTGGGTGCGTGTGCTATTTAAGGAAGAACCTATCTACGTCTTCATAAATAAGTATATAACAAGGACTCATTTAATAGTTAAAGAAACAAAACGAATCGATTATAACATCTTTATGATCAGTACCTTTTTAACATACTTTTAATCTTTTAGTTGAAAGATTTTAAAGGTATGAAAGGTTTTAAAGATATGAAAAAAGGCGTGGAAATAAAACGTTTTAATCTTTTAATTGGTCTAAAATTTGTTTTCAACTTGAATAACTCTGATTGGTTTAGCCTTTAGTTTTGTATGTCATATAGTTTTTTTTTCCATTCACTGATTATAGACTGAATACCGACATTTCCAAACCATTGGTAAGCACAAGGCCAGGCTTGAGCGGAGGGTTCTTTGCTGTTATGAAGACATCTGTAGGCGGACACACCCTCTCTGATCAGGGATCATATGGTTTAAAGGTACATTCATTTCCACACTTTATGCGCAAAATATGAGAATAAGAAGGAATGGTTGAATTGCGGGAAAAGTATGACAAGTTGACAGACAGATAACGTAGCCATGAAGTAATACCAAATCCTGTGTACTATATGTCTTTACTGCTTAGACCTGTCGAGTTCTCAGAGTAATAAGACACAAGAGAGAGAGAGAGAGAGAGAGAGACAGACAGACAGACAGACAGACAGACAGAGAGCGAAAGAGAGAGACATAGGATAGAGACAGAGAAACAGAGAGAGAGAGAGAGAGAGAGAGAGAGAGAAATGACCACGTCGATATGGATAGCAAGGTTACTAAATGTAGTTTATATTTACAGCACCGTAGAATCTCTATAATTCTATTGATCTTTGAAAGATCGTATATCTTGATGTGCAATAATCTTTTGTTTTCATGCCATTCCAATACATTTTCACAAAAATCAGAAACATTTTGCATTTTTTTTTAATTTACTGTGAAGTGATATTTTATATACAGTCTGACTGTATGTTCGCAGGTGCTGCTCCACCACATGTACGATACGCCAGACGTCATCTCCCAGGGCATTATACTTAGTCCCGGTTTCAGCTACCGTATCAGTTTCTTGGCTGAGACAGTGAGTAAGACAGTAACTTGATGTACTTCACAAGAGGTACTAGTTGCGGCATTGTTTGTATCCTCTCAACTCCTCAGAATCCTTTGCTACTCTTAAATTCTATATTATGAATTCCCTGTTTTTCATATTTATATTTGATTTCTTCTTCTGGTACTGCCATTATGCGTTTGTAAATATTAATCGTTCTCTCCAGATCAAGTACTTGCCGTACCTTAACTCATTCCCTCCAGATCAAGTACTTGCCGTATCTTAACTCATTCCCCCCAGATGTAGTACTTGCCGCACCTTAACTCATTCCTTCCAAATCAAGTACTTGCCGTACCTTAACTCATTCCCTCCAGATCAAGTACTTGCCGTACCTTAACTCATTCCCCCCAGATGTAGTACTTGCCGCACCTTAATTCATTCCTTCCAAATCAAGTACTTGCTGTACCTTAACCCATTCCCTCCAGATCAAGTACTTGCCATACCGTAACTCATTCTCTCCAGATCAAGTACTTGCCATACCTTACCTCATTCCCTCCAGATCAAGTACTTGCCAAACCTTAATTCATTCTCTTCAGACAAACCTTAACTCATTCTCTCCAGATCAAGTACTTGCCAAACCTTAACTCATTCTCTCCAGATCAAGTACTTGCCGTACCCTTACAAGACCCAAGCAGACATGTACTGTAGTGACTACCCTCCGCCTAGCGAGGAACTCAAGGCTAACAAACACGTTGATTACGGGAAACACTCGATCACGGCTTGTATCAACTCAAGAGCATATCATGAAGCTGAAAAAATTTGTGGATGTGATATGAAAAGTAAGTTTCATAACGCCCATGTGAGAAGTGAAGCTTTTAGGGTGAAGGATGGGGACATTTTTTCACCTATAGTATATTGTACATATGCAATGAAAGCTGAATGTTGTATATATCATCTGTATGATAATCCGTGTTGAATATTAACGTTTTTTTGTGCTAGTCTTACTTTTAGGGCACATACAATTTCTGACATGTGTCTGCAAATTGAAAGATTTTTTAAAATGTTAGTATTCATAAAGATATTTTGTCGCAAATACCGTAGCAGAATATTCTCATCATCTAATATCTAATTTTCAAATAGCCATTGTAACATTTTAAAATGAATTTTCGTAACATGCATATTGCATTATGTAATTGTTTTACCTTAGGTTTACTCGTAAGTACTGTAGTAGAATATTGTCATCCTTTAATAATCTAATTAGACCTATGTGATAGACCTACATATGTAGTAAAAACTTAAATTTAATCAGGAATGTGGAGGGCTTTAAAGTGTAAAGTTTGCGTGACAATAAAGAAAAGAAAAGAGTCAGCCTCGGAGCATAGCTTAGAGATTTGCTACTGAAGCCTCATTGCAATTTTTCTTGATACTACGAGAATTATATTTAACCGTATTGTTTCTGCGATGGAAAAAAACATGATACATAAAGCGTTTTGTTTAGTTTGTTTTGTGTTTTCCAAGATGTACTTAGCTTTGCGTTGCTCTTGCTACCAGTTTGTAGATTTTTCCTCTCGTGTTAGTTATGTTATTTTGTTTATAACACATGCACACGTATTATTCCTCTATCGTACCTCCAGACTGCACATTCTACAAGCATCTGACCTGCTTCGAGACAAACTTTAGTAAGTCTGGAAAGTAAAATGAGAGCAGTAGAATCCAAAAAGGAAGTACATGTATAGCTTTGTTATTGGAAGAGAGGGGTATACATGTAATTTAGTCTATGGGCAGACCATGCCATTTAATATAAACTCCACCAACATACATGTACGTGTATTACTTAAAAGTATATACTGAAAGTTTTGCGGGTCCAAGTTTAAGTTTTTTTTTTTAATTCAAAAAATGTGACATGTTTCTTTTAACCATTCACTTTTTATTTTCAGATCAAGTTGATCATGTATGTATCATTAATCTAAATGAATATCGTGGTCGATACTGAAGAACCTGTGGTCCACCTCTAAGCCAATTTCTTGGTCTACATCAAAATTTTATAACAAAAACTTCACTTGTTTAAAAAAAAAACGATGGTAATGGTCAAACACACACGTGACACATCTATTTTGAAATAGTGAATTAAAGTTTTGATCTTAAATTGGTCAAACGCTTAGCAATAGGCATATGCTGGGGAATAGTTGAAGTTTAAAAAGATAATGAGATTAGACATTAATTATGCTAAATATACTGCCGTCAAATTTTATTATTACGGGCATTTTAGGGCGCAGTTATTTGGGCCATGTAGCTTCGTTCAACAACCCGCAAGATTAGTTGGACTATGTTACTATGTAGAACTAGAAGCTTTTTTTTTTTTTTGCATTCCAACCATGACTTTAGGATTTAATTACTTTACCGTGGTTTTCAAGCAGAAAAAAATTTATAATCTGTAAAAAAGCACTTTGAATAATAGCGTTAATTAAAAGGGCTGTAGTGCTTAGCTTTCACATGGCCTCAATAACTTTCTAGATTCCTTGGACTACATGGCGTCAAGATTTAATCCGCAGAGTAAAATAACGTCCTGGTTTTCTTGAACCACATAACATCAATAATCAGTGTTATTTTTTTTTCTATCATTGTTTGTCGCAGACCAGATCTATGACAAGGCCACGAAGACGGACTTGCTAGGCTGCTCGATCCCCTGCACTCTTCGCTCCTACAGGCCAGTGGTCTCTCAAGCCGCGTTTCCATCGCCAGACTTGGATGACATGATGAGCATGATGGACGAGAATGGGACCTCCACAATTGACAAGTATGTTTGTCAGTAAATTAGAGTCAACTCGAAAGTTACTTAAGTCGACTTTTTGTGAATTTGAATCTTTGTGTGTGTCCTCCAAAGAACATTTATGTACATTTAGCCTACATGCATGAGGGCTTGACCATAACTTGATTTTTACCTAAGTCGATATTACTGGTTATGTCCTCTGAGGATCGACTAAAGCAGAGTTGACACTATTCCTCCTGCTTTTTTCCATCAAAGTTCATACTCCTTGTTTCTGTTAACCCTCTTTTTTTCTTTTTCAAGATTTTTTTCACGCCCTCATAAAATACCTTCCATTCCAGGCTCTGGTTTCATGAATTTGTTAAAGATGGGAAAAGCAATATTGATTTAATTGAACACACGGAAATAAAAAGGAAAAAGGTGTCGCATATCGCACATGAGGACAGCCTATATGTCATTACAACTTCAAGGCGTCGCACATCGCACATGAGGCCAGCCTATTTGTCATTACAACTTCAAGGCGAAAAGAATAGGGATGATGCAAAGAAAGTTGACGCTTCATTTGAAAACTGGAACTTAATTAATTATACCAAAAAACATACATTTACCTTCAGCGTAGAACATTGTAAGCCTACGTGTAGATCTATTTCCCGCAAAATAAACTGTAGCCGTGAAAAATGAGGCTGGGTCTTAGTTGCAGAATATTTTTTATATTACCGGTACTACAAAACTGTATTCCTTTATGTATTGTTATCCCTTTGTGACTTTATATTTTTCATGATGCATGTATTTGATGTTATTTTCTGTTTATTCATTTTTCCCTCATGAAGAACCTATCTTGGCGTGTCTCTATTCTTTGAGGATCTCATTCTACGTGAGCAATTACACGAGCCCGTCTACAATTCGATGTCATTCATGGGTAAGATAATTCAAATAACGCTTTAAGTGCACGTCGCATAAGTCTGTGTTCCCCATGCACCTTAGTTTGTCATTTGTTTTGGTTTATGAGGGTTTTCAAGAAGATTGTGATTTTTTTTCACTCGGGTAGCAATATATATACATATATAGAGTGTACCCATGCTTAGCCACCAAAATCGATTTTGTACCTTTAAAAAATCAGATAACCATTCATTCAGGGAAAAAATGAATGAAAACCTCTAGCTTTTACATGTTCATGCAGTCAATTTCTCTCTTAAGAATCTTGATGCTAGTCGTGTGTATCTATAATCTACATCTTCTATATTTTATGGAGTTTGCAAGATTATAAATTGATGATGGCAAAAGAGAAAATG
>BMAT01010402.1:34941-49953 GCA_019649035.1 Elysia marginata | reverse complement strand
GAGCACCTCTGAAGTGGAATTGGGCTTGTAAAAATACCCTTCAATCAAGCAAACAGTGCTCCACTTATCTGCCCAGACGGAATGGCTAAAGTAATAAAAGAGAGGGGAAAACACACATCACATCAGAGCTATGAAAAACAGATGAGAAAAGAGTATAAAATAATCATGGCTACTATAGAATTATCTAGCCTTTTCTTTAGGGCACCAATAACACGTACAGAAATGGAAACGGCTATTTAATGCATAAAAACGGCAAAGCTGCAGGTATGAACGGGATCTATCCGTACATGATAACACATTATCGGACAACATGTAATTGGTTGGTTGACCTCCACATGACGAACGTTCTGGATAAAGGTGCCTACCCCCAAATATGAAAACACACCAGAGCGGTCGCTATCCTCAAACCAGGAAAACGAGCAAATGACGCATCTAGCTACAGACCTATATCACTGCGCTGCTACAGAGAAATACCCTAATTAGAATAACACCCTATATTGATTGAAAGATTTTAAAGGTATGAAATTAGCAGTGGATAGACCCTATATTGAGCCTAACGTACCAGTGCAGCAGGCAGGATTCAGACCACAAAAAGGAACAACAGAACAGGTCTTAGCTTTTATATCTCACGTTGGAGAAGGTTTTGAAAATAAACTAGACTGCAGCTGACCTTGTAGACCTCTCTACAGCCTATGGTACAGTTTGCACAGCAGGGTTCATGTTTAACTTTACAGAACTGATCCCGCGCAAAAATAATTCTGAAAATCCTTTCTCTCATGACAAGCACCAGACAGTTCCATGTGATCCTTGGAGGCGAAAAAGAGCATAATAAGAAAGATCAGGAACGGCATGCCCCAGGGTTCAGTTATTGCGCCAACCCTTTTTAACATATACATCATTGACATGTCGGAAATAAACTTTCTCCAACTAGGTAACAAAGGCGACTGGATCTTAATACATCAATCCAAAGAATGGACAGAAATAGAAGGCACTCACAGAAAAGATACAACTGCTCTGAAGAAAAACTTCGAAACCTGGTACGTGAAAATGAACGTAAAGAATTCAGAGTCAACAGCATTTCATCTGAACAACCACAAAGCATCAAAAACTTTAAACATCAAAGTTAAAAACAAGGATATCCCCATCAAATCCCAGCCCAAAGTATTTGAGTGTCACTCTAGACAGACAACTTAACTACCGCAACTATCTGAAAGGATGTGCAAAATGATTGCGAAAAGAAACTGCATCCTGAGAAATCTCGCAAGAACAACATAGGGCGCTTCACAATCTGTTCTGCGAACGTCAACTCTAGCCCTGTGTTACAGTGCAGCTGAATATTGCGCTCCTGTGTGGACCAGAAGCCGAACACCAAACTGGTTTATGTTAAACTACGTGAATCGATGAGAACAATAGGTGGCTGTCTCAAATCAACGCCCATCCAGTGGCTTCCTACCATAAGCTCAATTGTACCTCCTCACATGAGAAGAAAAGATGCGACACAGAAAATAATCAAAAGAATCGAGGACATGACAGAAAGCATACCTCTTAAATATACAAGGAAGCCCCAACAACAAGAAGACTGAGGTCAAGAAACACATTTTAAAATTCAAAGATTGAAAACTTAAATGCAACAGGGAAATCGAGGAAAGAATGAGAAAATAACATTCCAAAAGATGAAAGAATAATAACTTATCCAACCCAACGTATTCCTGGCTTCACAAACTTAAAAAGAAAACACAGGGTGATAATCAACCGGCTTCGGACAAGACATGCAAAGACCGCATAATTATGTGTTTAACAAATGGAAACTGAAGGGCTCTCCAATGTGCCAACGATGTAGCAAGGCTCCTGAAACAACAGATATAGATAACTATTTGTTTCGTCACTATTATTAGAGCTATAATATATACCTTACTTGAAAAAATTAGATATAGATCACATTGTTTTTAACTGAAAAGTTACAAAAAAATGTAGTGGATATAAAACAGTCCATTATGTTCATGAAGACTAGGTAGCCTAGATCAACAAACATAATCTTGAGGTGTAGCCATACGATATTTTTATACACTATATACACTATATGAATCCCTTTCGGGAAATTTGTCTTCGTTACTCAGCGTAACTGTGTCACCACACAGCAGCGCCACTAATGCCCTAACAGACCAGTACATTTGAAGCCTGTAGCTGGGTACCCATTTTACAGGTGGGTGGACTGGGTAAAGTTAGTGTAAATTGCTTTCCCAAGGCAATTGTAACGTGGCATGGTCGGGAATCGAACCCGCGACCTCCAGATCTCGAGTCCGACGCGCTAACCATTCCGCCACGCTGCCACTAACTACTACTAGCCACCCTATCACTCAGAAACATATTAGAGAAAAATGCAAGACCAGGCTTAATTGAAGAAAATACATACACAGCCAGGAATTAAAAGAAAACAAAAGAGCAACTGGAGATCAAAGTATGCTGGAACCCCATCCACTGCAACATTGGAGGAAATATGAAATAGCAAAAAAAAGACCAATGAAGGACTGGAAAGGGAGAACATCATGGAGACAAAGGCATGCAAATCAGAATCAAGGAGCACCATCAACAGGATAAGAAAGGAATGGCAGGATGAATGGGACAACTACAAAACAACCCAATCTTTACCAAATATCACCAACCGTAGGAGCCTAAATACTGAAATTTAGGGAAACAGAAAAAAATTAACAGAGCCAGATTCGGAGCACCACTACTCAAGAACCCAAAATCCAAATGCCACTTTTGCGGTATCCAGCCCCTTAAAATATCTTGGAGGATTGCAAAGCACATTCACCTACCAGAATAGACAAAAAAACTAAATACCAAGAAACCTTGCAATACGAAACAACCCCAAAGAACCCTCCACGATAGCTGCCTTTGTCAAGAAAATCCTAATAGGAACTATTTGTAGCCCCTGTAATTTCGAACGATCCTGTTCGTTATTATAGAGATGAGACACAATCTAGGAGGACCTGGAGCTACGTGCTACGTTATGGCACTGGCGGGCACGCTGGAATCCGCTTAATCCAAAATTAACAATAGGGAAAACTCTTCTGAACATCTCCACCCTACCCCCACTTCCCACATTACTTTTTCGTCACAACCTCCTTTTTTCTTCTTTATAAACGACTACCGTCTACCTACTATGTCCGCACTGACAAAAAACTATCTTCCTTTTTCTCCTGTTTGTTTGTCTATCTTTCCTCTTCCTGCTGTCGAAACGTCTACTACTTTTCTACTATGTACGCAAGGACAAAAACCTACGTTGTACCTAAACGTGGCCTTGCGTGGTAGGGCTGGGTTTCTGGTTGGAATGTCATCCCTCTCGCCTGTAAACGAAAAGCAAACCAAAGAAAAGAAAGAACAGAGGACGAATACCAAGATAACAGGACTGACAATGAAAAGAAACTGGCCCTAATGAAGGATGGACAGCCAAAACATCGTGGAACGATTCCTAAGAAGGAAGAGACCAGGAATGCGATAAAATGCATACACGAGAAGGAAAACACTTGGGCCTCAAGGTAGAGACCATGTACTAAAAAAGAGTGATACCCGCGAGGATAAAAAAGTACCCATCTCTCAACAAACACCACACCCTGGCCTCCCATCCGGCGGGATAGGGTGGGGTGTCCGGCCGGCAGATGTTCGACTGTTAGCCGCTCTCATGTCGGCCTGAACAATTTTCTATTGTAAACAGACGCTCTTCGGTAATCGGCCATTGCCCATGCTCTGATAATTTAGGATGGTTTTCTAAAGGGTCTGTTAAGCGACTATCACCAATATGAGGAAAATCGCTGAAACCACCAGCCGCCACTTGGCTTATGTGGCCGGGGCATTAGCGAGCCATTTGGTTTGATAAGAAGTTCAACAAAAAACTAAAGTGCTGAAATCTCAGTTTTTGGGCTCCCCGATGCTTAAGAGTAACTACCCCAAACGAACTTCCAATTTTCATGCAACAATACTGTACAGATGACTCACCTTCACATGCAGATCCTATCCTAAAACTCGGCTGAGTTCCCTCCATGCAGACGCACTGCTCACCCAGCCTTTTCTGCAATCCTTTGTGGCATGGCTTGCAGCCGTGCCCATGGCAATCTAGTTAAAATGTGTGAGCACAAGCAAAATCGAAAGGAATGTTAAAGAGCGATTTAGACCGATATATCATACGCCTAACCTTATCAAGATATGCTCCTATCATTTCAATAGTCAATCAAGTAGGAGCAAAACCACATTCCGCCTATTGCATGATATTGCTTGAGTTCTATTATGCTTTTTGGTCAGATAGATATAATGTCGTCCTGCTTTAACTGGGGCATTCATTATTGAAAATTCCCTCCAACATACAAAACAAAGACATACACACTTCTTTCAAGAACTTATTTTATTGAAAAATTTGATATCATGAAAGATCAACTTGACAATAATCCCGTCGAACATATTTTACCGAGGGAATTTCAAACTCTATATTCTCTGTTTTTGAACCACAAGAAACTGTAAAGAAAATTATTCTACGTTCACCTAAAAGTTTTCTTAGTTGAACCTATTGCCTTTAGACCTACTCTTTTAATGTTTAAATGTTTTGTTACAGACTAATACTCATGTAATCAATAAATCTTTGTCATCTGGACTTGTATCAATTACTTTTAGACAAGCTTTTAAAGAGTCTCCTTTAAAAAAGAGTAATCTAGATCGAAGTGTCTTGAAAAATTACAGACCTGTGTCAAATCCACCATTTGAAAATGTTTGTACTTTTTCAAATTTATGCCTTTCTCGTAATAAAATCACTAAATGAAAAGTTCCAGTCTGCTTATAAAAGTAAGCATAGTAGAGCATAGTAGAATTCCATATTTATGTAAGTGTCTTACAAGTTTGTTTTTTTTTCTGACGAGGGCGTAAAGCCGACAGCTCACTTGTTTTGTCAATATTTTTAGAGCTAAAATATATACCTTACTTTAAAAAAAATTGACTTGCTTATCCACACAGCTCTACTGCGACTCCTGTTCAATTCAGGCAATTTTTCAGTTTTAAACTACTGAACATCAATCAGATCTTTTTGCTTCGAAAATTCGTAAACAGTAATTATCAAAGTCAAATACATTGTGTCTTTTGGATAATCTTGCTAAAGTTCTACGCTCTTAGATCAGGTATAATGTCAAAACAAAAAATCTGACTTTCACTGGGTTTTCGAAGTGGGGATATACATCTATCATACAAAATACAGGGACACTCGCATTGCGCTTTTAACTATTCAAAAAATAGGCAAATGAATTAAATGCTTCCACCAGAGAGCAACAACGTCCCACACATTTGATACATCCTGTAAGATTGATCGCCTCACACCAGACATCTTTGAACGCACCTCCTCAAAGTAAAATACTATATTCAAGTTAAATAATCATGAGAAAATAATCTGCTAGGAAAACAGAAACAAACGAATCAACAAAAAAAGCAAACAAAAATGCGGAATAAAATTACTGACATAAACCCCTTTTGCAAGAAATGTACCTTTTTGAGTTTGAAAGGATACCTGGTTTAATAAAATGCGTGTGAAATGTGAGCATGCATACTAATGGAAAATGGAGATAAAGCAAAAAATCCAAAATAAATTAGCAAAAGTAACATGGAAGAAAAGAAAAAAGACAAAAACTAGTTTGTTAGATGTAACTTTGTCTACTTAGTTCAGAAGAAAGACGAAACTTGCAGAAAGACGGGTAATCATTAGTTGTCTTTTTAATTTGCAGTTTTATCTCCTTCCTTCCTAGTTTTCACAGATGTCATTTCCCACGCATTCTTCATTTTGAGAAGAGATGCTACGGGTTTATCTTACAAAGAGCAACCTCTCACATGATACTGCCTAACTAGATGTGTAGAATGAGCTGGCTATAAAAGCACAGAGGAAGCAAGATTATCAAAATAACGGAAAATCCTGAGAAACGAAATGCTGGTATTATAATTTTCATGACGTTATTTAATTATTATGAAATCTTTTTACAGCACTCAAGAGCAGCCCATCTCGTTATTAGCCAAGATATATGATCTTCATTGAATTCAGGAATATTTTTGCTGGAAAAAAGTACGCAAACATTTTTAAAGTGAAGTTGTTTTGATTCGTATAATAAAAGTGATCTTATTTTGAATTGTTTAGTACACGACCCATTTCTCATGATAAGACGTTGCTGAATTTTTAACTAACGGGGAAGCTTCTCCTGTTGGTTGACTTTTATAACTCCGAATTGATTTTCTTCAGTTCTGTACCCATTCATCGGAGTTTCATCTATGTTGACGAGAATACTTTTTTCAAGTTCAAAAATGTTATTCCTTTTTCTTAATCCACTTCTAAAAAGAGATTAAATAAAACTTAAAGCGTATTTTATGATCTATGTGACCTATTGCTTCTCGCGTCTCAGTCTTTTGACGTGCACGCCTTGGCACCTTGTATCTTTGCTGCGATCTCACTCTCTTGTGCAAAACTTTTTAGTTTGTCAAAGTCCCTTTGGCCTTAGAGTGTAAGTGATCTTGTTGTTCTGTAGGGGTCGTTGATAAGTACAACAGGTAATGTAGTTTTTGGTCTACCTCCGAGTTTGGCCCCTTGAAGGTAAAAAAAAAACCTGTTCATTGTCTTATTAATTTCGGGACTTTCTTTATCTCCCCTTAGAATGTGCCCAAATAGGCACCAGTGACTCTCTAGGGTATAGATGGAAAGTGGACGCTCACGGTGTTTTTATGCAGGCATTTATTTTTCTTATTTTCACTTGGTATCTTATTCCTTGGACTTTCTTGGGTTGTTTTTACATAAAACGCATCTAGTTGTTTTTCTTGCTGATATCCCTGGCTAGACACCTTGCAAGTAGATTCAATACTTGATGACAATGTACACATTTAAAACACACATTCACAAATTCATCTAGATACAGCTTCACAAAAATATTAACTTTTATCCTAACTTTCATGCGAGCCTAACCTGTTGCTGGAGGACATTGAAGATCAGAGATAGGGATATCGGCCATGCGGTAGTTGCTAATCTTGTCTGATACAGAATACCTGGCAGCATTAACTAGAGATGCAGATGCACAGACCGTTGCCCTCAGACTGCTGGAGTGAATTCTCTGGACGAAATGAATCAGGGGGGCCAGATCACAGTCACAGCGCCATGGGTTATTACTGAGCGATCTGGAAAAGAGGGAAGTTTTGAGATAAAATGTTAATAGCCTTTACGTGTTACTGTTAGTTCGTTAAGCAAGGGGGTTGGTACAGTTGTCTATGTAGCTTTTTTGCTGTTTTTGCTGTTTTCCCCCATTTTAAAACGTTAAAACCTAGGCAAGTTCAATGTTCGCGGACGACTCCGGATTATAAACATAAGAAAAGTGAAGAACGAAGATTTGACCACTTATATTTGTGATACACTTTATATCCAGCACAAAAATCCCTACAATGTAATGATAGGGATAATGATTATGGTGGATCATTGGGCTGTGTTTTTGAGAGTTAGTGCAGGCATTACCGAAATAGATTTTGGAAAAACAAAAAACAGTGAAAATCAATAGTTATTAACAGAATGATGTGCCGATTTCTTCTCATGTTTGTTCTTTTTAGAAAGTATGAGGAGATAATTACATTGGAAAGACGGCAATCTGAACAAAAAGCAAAAGCAGACACCTACCGAAAAGATGTTTAATCGTACAGTTAAAATTCAACAGCATCAAATTCTCCTTCTAATATTCATTTGCACATGAAAAGTTATTGCCATCAGTCACATCGTCAGGGCTTCAAATTAATCATCTGATTACAAGGTAAAAGAAAAGAGATAGGTAGATCGAAAGAGAGAAAGAGAAAAAAAGCGAGAGGGTGAGGGAGAGCGAGAGAGAGAGAGATAGAGATAGAGAGAGGTTTTAACATTGTAAAAGGTAAAGTTCAACAACCAAGATGCGTGTCGAAACGCGTCCCTTTATGAAATGTGATAAATTTCCCCTTGTTAAAACAAAGAGATATTTCCCTGCTAAGGAAAAAAATGCACTTTAAAATTTAATTACGGCTTAAACATAAAGTGTGATGAATGATAAGTTAAATAAAAAAGAAAATTAAGTAGAAGACAAAGCTTGATCATATGTCTTAGTTTTGCAATTTTTCCGTTGTATACGTGCATTTTGCTCAGGTCGTTTTATTTATTTTCAAGCGAAAGCTTCCTTGTTTTTTCACACCCATAACCGTCATGAATAGCAGATTAAATTTTTGTTTTTCATGCAATGGCTTTTTTTCCTTTTTTCCCCCTTTCAGATGATTGTTCTTCCGGATGTGGTGTAAAAACAACAACAAAATAACAACAATATCCTCTTGACTCGATCATTTTGTGACGAGAGATGGCAAACAGGCTAAGATGTCGTCAGCTTCTAGAGGTCTTTCCTTCCTGGTTGTATTCGCTTGTAATGTGAATGTTAGAGAGAATCTGACTAACCTGTGATCGGCCATGTGGAATTTGAAATTGTTTTTTTTTCGGTTTTGCAATTTGTTTAAAAACAATACGTTGGAAAGAAAGTTTCAACTCATAATTTTCAATTGTTTCATAGAAACTTTATTCTTTACAACAACAACAACAACAAATAAGAGGAGCAAACATGCAACGATAGCGCAAACTCAAGTAACTAGAAGACTAAGAAATAGCGGCGTCGAAAAAGTGAGAAATGGATTGATACCTACTGATAAAAATAGAAAAAAAAGAGATTGGTCAGTTTAATGACACTCAGTAAAAACAACTCCTCAATTCACAATAACCATTTTGTGACAAAGAAATGAAAGCCACACATTTCATGGCGTCGGAGCATGCAAGCATAACCTGCTGTCTATGGCGTTTGCAAAAAGTTAGCAATCTGTTCTATTGCTAGAGTGATCTGATTTGACAGCAATCTCAAGTAACAACTGGTTGCCTTTGTTGCTGCACATTTAAAGCACATTACATTTTATCATACCGGTCATTAAATTTGAAAATCAAACTTAACTATAAATATTTAGTTTTGAGGTAGTATTCATATTTTTTCATGAGAGAGTCGAGTGTAGGCCTATAACAAAAGATGTGAATGGTCCGACCTAATCTACCAACTGGTGCGGAATTGTGCATCAAAAGGGGTCTTAAGAGCGTTTTCTTCAAGTTGCATCATATTTTTTCCTATCGTACCACACAAATGGGTGCACAATCGGCAAGGAGGAAGGCGAAAGACAGGTGTTTACCAAGGTTTCTCGTATATTTAGGTCATGATCATTGGTAAAGAAATAATTGCGTTTTTGGGTTAAACTGTTTTAAACGTAATTATGTATGTATGTGTATATGTAGGTATGTATGTATACATTTTAAAGATTGTAAAAATATTTTCTCCGGTTAGCGAAAACTGTTCTTTGTTTAATTTCAGGCCTCCGCTTCTAAATTTCCTTGAGATATTTTTATAAAGAGAAAGTTGATAGTTTTCTGCTTTAGATTATTTTGAAGTTTCACCTTTTTCTCGTATGTGTACTCTAACATTCAAAAACTATTATTGACTAGTTGACAATGCATGTGCTCAAAACAACACGAATTAAAACTATACTTTTGCTTGTTTCTGGGGAAATTTATTTTTAGCCTGTTTTACAAAAAATTATTACGAAGTCGTTGGTAAATCGTAAAAGTAAGGAATTAACATGGTTAACGTAGATCATGGAGACTGAGCAACATCTTGGGATTTTTTGTCCATGTTTACAACATAAACCATACTGTTATTTTAAGAGTCTTTAAGATAATATGATTAAAGTATCCAGCCAAAACCTCTTCAGCGAGATTTCTTGAAAACAGACAGTTTAGGCTTATGCAAAAACAACGAATTTAAAATCGCTGCCCTAATTAAATTTCAATTAATGACATGGTTTGTACTCCTAATGTAAGAGACTTGTAACAAATTTATACAAAAATCAATGTGCTTTTTTAATTTCTGCAATCGGAGAATGAATCCTAATGTATGCCAGAAAAAATGAACTTGCTTTGCTAGAAAAATACGATATCTAAAAGGCATATTTTATACAATGAATCTATCTGCAACAGATGACACGCAGGGAAAGCATTCTATTCCTAAAGACGCTCAAGTTTCACCTACCATAAACTATCGTTAAGAACTAATTCCTACACGTAAGGGCCAAGCCCTAAAGATGGTAGAAAGTCAATTTTCACATAAATTAGCATTTGGATCGACGAAGCCTTAACCAACCAAATGCAGACATACAGTTTTTGTCTCACTACCATTTCCTTTCTAGATCTAGTGTCAAAGCCTTGATGCCCAAACAGCTACGTTTTGCGGGTAATATCTAACCTCAGTTCCAATACATCAGAAAAGAAGGAACCCTGATAAAGTTATATCCAAAGACGGGATATTGTATGTCAAATTGACAAACAACTGTTTTTTTTCCTATAGAACTAGCAAACTTTTGTTCATGTTTTTCAAAGATTTAGCAAAAACCTGGTCTGGCTCAAATGTGTCCGATTATTGTTACGTGCGTAGAATTGGAAATAGCGGAGTATTCATGTTTATATTTTGTTAATATGTTACACCCCTTGGGGCTCTACGGCTGTGGCTGACCTAGTGTTCTCAACAACCATTGAAATACTCACACATTGCGAGTTGCCAAATACAGTTGCACTTTTGACGGTAGAGTCGCCAGCTTGTTTCCATCCAAGAAGCTTCAAAAAGAAAAAAAACAATGAAATAATGTTTTCCCTTGTAATCAGATACACGGTTTGAAATAATGGTACAGATAAATTATACTTTAAGTGCATGTCTTGCAATTGGACCTGCAAGCGTTACAAGCGTTACAAATCTATGATGAAAACAATCAAAGAAGGGAAAAGTCTGTAAGATGGTAGATGGTGCGATAATCAATCACAACGAAGCTATTAGTTGAAAGAGTTCTCGCTTTCTCCACCACCACCCCCTAAACCTATTCTGTACAAGATTCGCACCAAATTATTACTTTCATACTTTTGAAGCTTACTTAGAAGGTATCATTATTTACTTCCGGTCATGTTATGTTCTTTAATTGTGCATTATAGCCGAAATAAAAACAAACCGCCAGGCAGGAAGTTGATGAATGGGAAGAATTTTTCACGGATAGACAATTTTAAATTCCTAAGCAAAGAGGGTCATACACGAAGCGACATAGCTAAACGATAACATTTAACTAGAGAGCTTTATCACACGCCAGGAATATTTTATTGTGTTTAAGACAGGTTTTAATCGGTTTTAGTGAGCAGCTTTTAATGTGTTTTAGAAATATTTTAATGTTTTTATAAAAGATTTATATATTTTATATGTTTTACTGAGATATTTTCTTATTTTTCAGAGAACTTTCAGAAAATGCCTCCAAAAATGTTATACAGTAATGAACTGGGAAAATTAGAAGTCATCAAGCAAAATAATATTTCACGGATCATTGCACCTTTTGCCATTCCTCTAGAGTTTGGAGCATTACCCGAGCTGCTTTGATATACATACAGGCATTAGGTTGCATCTGTGGGCCTATAATATTGAAAACCTGCAAGCAGGCTTGAATCAGCATGACAAGGCGAGTACCAAGAGGATGTGTAAGGTGGTAGGATCTCGTGGAAACAAGGATCAAGAACGGTTCAGCTTAACAAAAAGCAGAAGTCTGTCCTTAGTAGTCAATACCTAAATACTGGATTAAAAAAGGCAATATCGATGATGATGATGATGATGATGATGATGATGATGATGATGATAGTGAGCACAATGGCTGTAAAAACACTTCGTTTGATACTCACATGTAGTGAAGATTTAGCTCATCGAAAGTACCCTGGTCAAGCTTAGAGATAGAGTTGTTGTACGCAGACCTATTGCACAATGGGAGAATATTTTATTCACCATGCAATAAAAAAGAGTTATATAAACATAGCAAAATATCGATGTAAATCCAAAAAATATCATAACTATTGTTTAGGACAGTAACAGTTGTACACGTTATTTCGGATGACTGCACCTTTTTTCTTTTGTTGTCTACAACCCACTTACGCCATAAATTTTACTTTTTTAAATCTAACTTTCTTTGCATTCTCTGTCTTTTCTGTTACCCAGATCACCTCTTTTTCATTTGATGCCATATGAACCCTTCTTGAAATTTTTATTACTTTTTGGAGCTGCCAAGTTGCCAAAATGTCCCGAAAGCATGTCAAAATCTGTAACGTTGAACTAAAAACAGATTGTAGACTTATTGAAAAAATACCAACGTTTTTCTTTTTCAAACATAGCTTATACATGAAAATTATACCGAAAACGAATAGCTGATATTCTTTTTACTTTCCTCTGGTTAAGTTTGTCTACCTCAACCTCCTTCCTCACCCCGCTCTCCCTCCATCGCTTAATTTCCTCAAATGGGTGGACAATATTAAAACATGATGTAGATCTATACGTCAGCAGTTGTACTGTCCAGAATGAAACCCGGTAGATTTACGCCGTAGATTTCAGAACAGAAAATCTGAATATTTTCCGATAAAAATAGAACGAACATTTCTATTCTGATTTCGACCATTTTTTGTGGAGCTCTTACACGGGGCAGTGGAAAAAAAAAGAAACGAAGTTTAGGTTATGCCTAGATCTAGAATTGAGATCTAATCTATAGCTGAATATTTTGTGTCTACAACATTAAGATCTATATCTCCATGTAGGAATATTAGACGATTCCCATAAGTCTGGCTCAACATTCAATTTTTGTCAGAAGCAAAGCCCATCCCAATTTATTGGTAAAAAACCGCCATTTTGTTTGAAAATTTTTAGGTTCAAGATGATTATCTCTCACACAACATTGCTCATTCTGATTCTCCCAAACAATTCGATCTAGATATCTTTCTACATACACTTTTTTCGTGTGAATCTACAGAAAAAATCAGAACGGAATGGGATTACAGTGGGTAATCTGCTCGTTGGAGACCTCTAAAATTGTGTTCTGATTTTCATTCTGGTTCGGCACGCCATTTCAGAAAGGTGTAAACCCACCTTTAAACCGTTTGTAGGCCTAGGTCTAGAATCAAAACTAAATGCCTAAAAATATGACTTACATAAACTAAAGGTTTAGATATATATCTAAAAGATACCTTTGTCTAAAGTTTAGATTAGGCCTAGATCTAGTCTGAACTTTGAACGCCATTTTTTTTTCTTTTTAGACTGCGTGTCATTTTTTTTCTTCGGTTTTAGCCACAGGGCTTTTAGACTCTGCGTGTCAAGTTTTCTTGTATTTTTTAGGGTGGAGGCCTTTTCTAGGCTCATTGAAATTGGCGTACGAATACCAAACAATTGGAGCTTTCAAGTTTTTCATTTGACGAACACATAATAACATGCGGAAATGCATAGGTTATATTATCTGGTTTGTCTTTTGATTGGAGGTTCCAGTATGTCTCTAACACTGGAGTTATCGTAGTAAAATAGTTTGTTTTCCCATTGTTAAACTAAAAACCGCTGAGTTTAAAAATATGCGCTAAAATATAAGAAAAAATGTCATCACAATGATTTTTGCCGGTGATATGTGCTAAAAAAGCCTTCCTGTTTTACCGAACAAACACAAAGATGCATGTAAGGGTCTCTTGCCCAAGGCCTCCAACATTTTTTTTCTTTATCTCATGTTGCTGCAGTTCTTAATAAACCATGTGAAAAGTTTTCGCCATAGTGTGCAACGAGATATGTCGATTGCCGAACAATTTTACCATACATTTTATTTTAGCCAAACCAAGAAAAGGCCAAGAGGAAGACCGACCATGCGTAAAAACCATCCTGCAAGAACTGCAACGGTCATAACAGAAACATAATTATGTCCCTTAAAGTTCTAATTTTCTAATTCAATTTAGGCATACAAAAAATTGCAGAGAACAGAAATAAATGGCATCACCGAGAAACTTGGAAAAAATACAAAACTGGCAAGTCGAACGACCCAGATACCGGAAGGCTCTATGTAATAATAATGATGATGGTGATGATAATGATGATCATGATAATGATGATGACAATGATGGCGGTGATGTTACTTACAGTAGTTTTAAACTATGAGGCAAAGGCCACTTGGTAGAAATCGTCAATAGCCGGTTGTTATGAAGAGTTCTGAAAGAGATGAAACAGTGTTACAAACGTTTTTTGGAATGCTATTGCACTTGAGTACAAAACCTTCATTTTATAGATAGTTACACATATACAAACATTTCGACTAAAAGAACAACATTAATAATGTTCTGATTACATGTATAATGATTAAAACTTTTTTGTTGTTAATATTATTTTTATTATTATTAAAATTACTATTATAATTGTTATTATCATTTTTATTATTATCATTTTTGTATTATCATTACTATTATAACTATAATTATTATTATAACAATTATTATTATTATTATTATTATAACAATTATTATTATTATTATCATTATTATTATTTTTTGTTTTTATTACAATTATAATAATAATAATAATAATAATAATAATAATAATAATAATTATTATACTTTTTCTTCTTCTTCTTCTTCTTCTTTTTGTTATTACTATTATTATCATTATCGTTATTATTATTATCATTATTATTATTATTATTGTTATTGTTATTATTATCATTATTATTATTATTATTATTATTATTATTATTATCATTATTATTATTATTATGACTTCTGTTAGTTCATACCACTTTGTAAATTACTTTACCAAGCACAAGTTGTTTTTATTCGTTTCTTCTGCTGGTGACACACGCCCTAACTAAGGCAATGCTATTATGTTTGCGATTGCAGGGAGCAGCACTGCAAACTATCATCTCTGCTTTGCTATAAAACGTTCTTACAATTATTGATTGGGATTTCAGCCCACACACCAATTATGTACATACAAATTGGATGATGCCTGATTGATCGCTGGCGTTGAATGAAAGAAAACGAATTATGGTACGAAAAAGGAGCCTGATTTTTTCTGATTTCTGTGTAATCTT
>BMAT01010398.1:61024-71047 GCA_019649035.1 Elysia marginata | reverse complement strand
AGATAATAATCTCATATAATACATAATGTATTATGTAATATGAAAGAAATAAGGTTGAGTCCATTTTAATTTTTCAACCCTAGATAATTCAAATACATGTATTTGCTTAATTCTAATTGTATTGGATTTTTTAGATCACATGAGTTTTAAATTTAAATTTTACTTTTTTGGGAATTTGAAATATCATAAATGGACTTGTGAAATTTTCTTTTGAACTTGAAAATAAAAATTACTGTATATTATTGGAGGCATTTTCATGATTATGGAAAAGCCAGGAAATGACTGAATGTCAAAAGTGTTTTTTTATCTGTTTAATTTTTTTTCTCTTCTTTTTTCTTCACTTGATGGGCCTATTATATAATCTCCACTAAGATTACTATTCTTAAACTGACTTTAGACCTCACATACTATTGTTGTTGTTGTGTCCAGAAATTTGAGGTGAAGGACTGGCCCAAAGAAGACTATGGCGAGTTCTACAACGGGGATTCTTACATCATCCTCAACGTGAGTCTGATCCTGTTTTAATTTGGTTTTGCTGCTAAAATAACTAAAAAAAAGATTAGATACAAAATATGTCTTCTCAGTACATTTGGCTTTAGAAAGCAGCCATGAAATTAATAAAAAAAAAATGGAAAATTCACGGAAATAAATAAAAACAATTAACACATCTAAACTAGTGTAACTAGATGTGGGTTTAGTTTCCTTGCCATGCCACTTATGAAAGCAAACCTTGATCAACTTGCATGCAACCTAAACTGTGTTGAAAATATCTCAAAAGAAAAGGACCTAGAGCTTTCTGAGCAAAATGGCATATGTTTCAAAGATTGCCATTATGACATACGCATACCAGGGTGTTTGTAATATCATTGCCCATATTACGGAAGGAAAAAAATTAAAATACGCCAAGCCATTTAGCCTCTAATTAGAAAATTAAAATAGCATGTCAGCAAACAAGGTATACTATTTAGGTCAGTTCGCCGATAATTTCAAAACAATAAAATATGAAATATGCTATTTTGCTTGCACAGTTATGACATAAGCCAAATTTAAAGATAGGTACTGTATGTTAGAAAAGTGTGTGAAAAATAAAGGGAAAGAATTGAAGTGTTAGGAAGGGTTGAGTTGACTCAAGGTAGGAGTTTTTATCACAATCGCTAGCTGTCAGCGCTTGTGGTCCACTGTTTTGAGCTATAATCTGAGGATGAGCAATTTTAACACAAAGCCTCTCGTCTCTTATGCCCTCAGACCTACAAAGAGGAAGGTGGTGAGGAATTCCTCTACGACCTCCACTTTTGGATCGGCAAGAACAGCTCCCAGGTCATTATCTCGCCTGTTCAGTTTTAGTCTAGTCTTAGCTTTTAATTTTAGTTAAACTTTAAGCTTTTTGGAGCATGTTTGTGAAGTCGTATCATTATTTTTTTTTATCTGAAGTCTCCTGTAACATTCCAGGCCATGACAACTCAGTATAAGATGCTACGTTTTGTGTCTTCAGATTAGTTTCTAACCACTACAATTTAATTAAAATTTCTAGAGTCCTAACAGCTAATATTTTGTTTCCATTGTGTATAAAAGTTTTCATAAAACTTTCTTTTTCTTATCTCAAACTCTGGAAGTGTCACATCACTAGTGTTTTTTTCGCATCATGATTTCCCTAGGTGTATGTTTTTTAAAAAATGAACTTCGTATTTTATACGGCCAAAATATCAGCAATGACACTTCTAGGGGGTTAGATTGTCAGCACTCCTTAGTAAAACACGCATAAATATTAAAAACTGCAGTAACTTTTGACCTAAATCTTGACACTTTGTAGGGCACTGTGTAATTTTCAATTTGCTGCCTGTATTTTACCAGGATGAGTACGGAACCGCTGCTTACAAGACTGTCGAGCTTGACACTTTCCTTGGTGACCTTCCCGTGCAGCACAGAGAATGCCAAGGTCACGAGAGTCCGCTGTTCAAGTCCTACTTCCCAGATGGCATCACGTATGTTTATCGTCTTCTCCTGCATGTAGCCTAATTGTTATAGAACTGCAGTGGAATTCACTTAAAGTCAAGATCTTTAAGAGAAACTCTTGCTTAAACTTAAAGTCAACTCTGTTTTGAAGTCCCATTTTGTATTTCTTAATATTTTTGTACTGTCAACTCTTGCTCAAAGTCAACACACTTTCAGTCCCAAGGTTTTGACTTTATCAGGATTCCACTGCATTTTAGTATTTTTATAGAGCTACTGAACTGGATAGGAAGAGAGTTAGCTTTCTTTTAAAAAGAAGTAGACTCACATTTTGTACATCTTGCAATCTTTAGCCAGGTCTTGAAGTGAACTTTTCGAAAATAGCTTTTTAACATCGGAATCGTTCATCCTTTCCTGCTGTTTCCAACCCTAAGAAACCTCGTCTAACTCACCTAATCTGATGTCTTCATGTATTCTACTCATACAATCTCAGAACCATGGAGGGCGGCTGCGCCACTGGCTTTAGAAGTGTGCCGGACGTTGAGGCTTATGAACCAAGACTTTTCCGCTACAAGAAGGACAGCAAGGGCCACATCTGTGTGAGAGAGGTCAGTCGAATTCAAACTCGTTTATAAGCCAATGATTTGCTCAGATTCAGTCATGGCTCCTTCCTTCTCATGTTGCACCCGTGACACGGTTAGCTCATACGTCGCATGGCCCTTGTGCAGCCACTCCGGTTATGCAAACTTTACCTTAAGTTTCAGCCATAGCAGATTAAAAAAATTGTTTTAATTATTTGAAGTTTTTATATCACTTTCTGATATTTTTAACTTGGTGAAAATAGAATCCAGTTAGTGTAGGATTATGCAATCTGGCATATTATATAGCGAGTGTTTAGGCCTAGCTGGCCAGATATAACCTCGACATTTTTTAACCAATTGGGAACAAAAGTTAAATTCAAATTATCTAAAAAGCAAAATATAAGGACGCCTTACAAAATACCGGATGACTGAGACACGAGGGGCAATAGTTCAGGTAGGTCATCACAAAAGAAAAAGGAATTTGGTAATCTGAATAAACTTGGAATAAAGCAAATAAGCATTCATATTGTCCAGTTTTAAATTATGCAGACTGGAATGTAATTGATTCAATTATATGAAGTGTTTTATATTTTTGTATTACTTTATATTATCACGTCCCTGACTTTGTAAATATATGCATGTTATACTTATTTGCAAGCCAAACATAATTCCAAAGTGGTGTTTAGATACAAGAAAATGCAAATCTCTAAAAAACCAAGTTTGAATCCCAAATACTGTTCTCATTCCGCCTTTAGTAAAACTTTTCATATATTTTGGACATTGTTCAACCATGACCCAAAGCAAAACCAAGTCAGCTCTCCTGCATCTATTGAGAACTATTTTTCAAAAATTATTGAAATTAAAGATTGTGGGGGGAGGGGGGGGGGATATACTAAAGGTGCTGAAAGTGAGGACACTGCTCCTTGTTCAAAGATGCCTATTTTACTTTTCTACCTTTACAAAAAATTTTTTATAAAGCGTGGCTTTAACATTGTTGTTGTGACGACATATGGCCAGTCCTTTGGTCAAAGATTTTAAATATAATGTTAAAATATATGATGTTTTATTTACAATAAGGGAATTATAGGGTTTTGTATTTATAATCTAACCTAATTAGCATAAGAAATGAGTAAAATTCGTTTGGAAGTGAATCATATTGTAAGTTTTTTGTATGTTTACTTAGTGGTGGTCAAATGTCTTAATGCAGACCTGCTAAATGTCAAAAACTGAGAAATTAAGTCTCTTAAGTTAGGCTCATTTGGTGGCAGTTGCCAAGTAGTAAGAAATCAGAATTTTGTAGTACAAATCAGAAAATAAGTATTTTCTAACAATTTGACCAAAAACGAGTGTAATACTGATTTAATCTGTATGAATGGCAGGTCTGCTTAATGATCACACACACACTGCTATTTCTCACAAGGTTTGTGTTTTATTTCTCTGTAGATTCCCCGCAACCCTGACCTCGTGACCCAAGATGATGTGTTTATCCTTGACCTTGGCAACAAGCTCTACCAGTTCAACGGAGACAGCTCAAGTGTTTCCGAGAGGTCAAAGGTAACCAGCGTTTTGTCCACAAGCGTTTGTACTTCACAGTCACTAACGACTCTGCCGTCCACCTAGTGCTGTAACAAAATCAAGTTTGAACCCGGCAGAACAAATACTGGTAGTGGTTTTATTACACAGTGTTACACCAAACTTGCAAGACAATGATTTAAATTGACTCTTCTCGTTTTGATTTTGCTATGCTGAAGACGAATTTGAAAGTTTTGAAAGAATTGCAAATTGATAGTTTTAAAGATATTAATTTTTAAGATGTGGGTTTTTCACTAAAACTCTTCTTAAAAGGAACACAACTTTTGACTTGATGCCTTCATATTGTCCAAAGTTGTGTGCAATACTGTAAACTGACCCAATCAGTTTTAAAATTTAGATAACTGAAAATAATTTTTTTTGTATTTTTCGGTGAGAACGATTAGATAATGTATATATCCTTCCACTTCTGTCAACATTGAAACAACCAAATAAAAAATTTTTCTCCTTCAGGCCATGCAGTGGATCATCAAGGTGAGAGATAACCGCGGCGGAGACGTAGAGTCCGAGGTCTTGGATGGAAGTGGTGTCTCAAAATCTGTAAGTATCTGGAACTGTTAAAGTGTTTGTACTGATAATAATAATAATAATAATAATAATAATAATAATGATAATAATAGTAGTACATGTAGTAATGAAGATTATAATGATGATGTAGTGATGCATATTCATTTGGTTTTGTTGTTCAATGGGCAATTATTGAGGGAAACAACAAAACTGAATTCAAGAGAATGCGAAGATGGAAATATTGTTTCAGATTATCACACCCAAAAAATTTGTAGCAGGAGATAGCAAAAGATTATTTTTCTTCTATTCATGTCTGAGAAAAAACCCTTAAAATGTTCTTTTCTTAGAAAGAAAAATTCTGATTGTTGGTTTTTTTTTTTTTTCATTTTTATGACAGCATGAGTTCTACGAGAAGCTCGACTCTACAGAGACAGAAGAAGATGATGATGGTGACGGCAATGAAGACAAGAAACTTCTGAGGTGAATTTATAAACAAACGCATACGGTAACCTTATGACTTCCTGTTATCAGGCATCAAACTTGTAATGATGCTCAAGTCAAACTGCTTCCCACAGAAGAATACCTGGTCTCTAGTTTAGCCCTGTTTTTAGATCTAGAATAAATTACATTTCTATCCTTCACCGATGAACCCATTGGATCCTTGAATTTATTATGATATGTCTCTCTTTTGATTAAGCTCTGTTTTAAATTATGTCTGTGTAGTTAGTGACTTGATCTACTTGTAGAGCAATTTACAATATTACATATTAAAAATGTTTTCTGTATCTATTTTACCAATTGGATGTTTAATTGTTTAAATATTGACAAAAACTACTTTATTTACAGGGCATCATTCTCAAACCTTTTCATACACTACCAGATATTTTAATCACACAGTGACAGTTCTTTTGAGCCTTGTTCTGTTTCAAATTTCAATTGAAAATAATCTGGCCGTAAAAAGGGAAGTTTTTTTTTTTAGAACTAAGACCTAGGGTGATTATCAAGGAAAAATTGTTAATATACGTACTGTTATTCTTACTTTTATGTACAGAAAAAGAATTTCCATTGAATCTGTTTAGAAAAATATGGCAATTTAAATCAACTTTTATGTTTAAAAGCTCAGAAAATTGAAAATGTCATTTCCTTAGATTATGAAAATTGCACAGTTGGTCTTAGAACTTTGTGATATTGCTGTCCATATCAGTCTCTGTAAGTTTTACATGGGTTTCTGTCTGTGTTCATTTGATCCCAGGGTGAACATGGAGACTGCTGAGTCTGAGGTTGTGAAAGAGGGAGAGGCTTCCCTGTCTGACCTTGCATCTGACGTAAGTGCTTGTGTAAATTGTGATGTAATATTGTTTTTTTTTCTCTCATAAGTCAAACTATATACAGTGGAATCCTGATAAAGTCAACACCTCTGGATCAAAAATATGTGGTGACTTTAACCATAACAAAAAAAAATATAAAGAAATACAAAATGGGACTGACAAACAGAGTTGTCTTAAACTTAAAGTAAGAGTTTCTTTTCAGGTTTTGACTTTAAGTGGATTCCACTGTAATAAGCAAAAGCTGCAGATCATGATTTTCATTAAAAAAATTGTTTACCTTCTGAAGGTAAGAAGACTATTCTCAAGTTTGCATTTCTTCAATGTTTTTTTTTTGTTATTTTCTGAGTTTTTCACTTGAACAATTTTTTTAAAATTTTTATATCTTTTTGGAAATTGTGTAAGATTTAGGGGGTGAGCAGTGGCGCAATAAGTAGGGCAGTTGACACAAAGGTCTCTTTTGGCTCGACAAAAGTACAGGTGGTGAGGAAAGCCATAGCAAACTACTTCAGTATGCTACCTGCTTAGAAAGAAGGAGCCTGTTCCTCGTTCCCTGGCGCTTTTTTGTCTTACTGAATTGGAAGTTGAAGAACCTGAACCTTACAAAAGCAAAAGTCAAAGAACCTATATTGTACTGTATTTTGTTTCTTTATCTCCATTAGGATGTCTTCATCGTTGACAGTGGAGAGACTGTGTTTGTCTGGGTTGGTGCTAACGCCTCTCAAGATGAGAAGAAGAATGGCCTCCCATACGCCCACGTAAGTTTAAAAAATACAACTGCTCCTCGAACTTGGGAAATTTTTTTAACCATATAGAGACAAGTAAAAACTCCTTTTAAAACCCTTGAGCCTTGTGACTTTGATGTCTTGATTCTGTTCTGAGGAATTTCAATCCAGTTCAGCTATTTCAAACACCATGGAGACAAAATTTTACTTTGAACTATCCAAATTTAGCATTAAAAATGTATACGTGTATTACAGAAACAAAAGAAAGAAGTATTGTTGGTGATGAAAATGTAATTCACATTGAGCAAGCATTTAAATTATATAGGTCTGACTCTGAGTTATATAGACTTGGCCGTAGGATCAGTAAGATATATTTTTTTAAAGAAATAAAACGGAGGAGAGTACATTTGGAAAATTTGCCACCATTTGTTTTGTAAATTTTCTTATTTTCAACCATTGTTCCATTTTGTTTAGTTTTAGGGGTTTTTTTTCTTTCATTTGAAGGTCAAAAGTTCTACTCAGTATTTGTAACGGTATGATATGTGTATAATTTATATTATATGGGCTCCCACCTTCTGTCCTCTCTTCAGAACTACCTCCGCGGTAACGGAAGCCCCTGGAGGTCGGTGACTGTGATCAAAGAGGGCCAGAAGTGCCCACAGTTCACGTCTGCTCTGGCTGCATAAGAAGCTACTCGACGCTCTGGCTGTCTCTGCCAACTGACCTTTAGAGCCAGGCCAATCGATCAACTAACCAACAGACCGACAACCAACACACTAAGGGACCTTCACTGGGTTTTATCTTCCGTTTCTCAATAGAAAATAATGCTGTGAATAACTCATTCTCTTGAGACTGAAAGGCTCCACAGAAGGCGTTCTCATGCAGCGGTAGACTTTGATTTAAGAAGCAATTCATTTACGACGTGTATATGTAAACACAAAAATAAGTATCTTGTAAAAAAAAAAAATAAGACAGAATCAATACTGATATGACTTATGACAATTGAGAGAAGGAAAGAACTTTGTTAAATTATCCTTTTCTATTTCTTGTGGGCAAACCATGACATCTTCTGATAAAAAGTTAGCAGGAAAACAAAGAACAAAATCAACATACCAATATGTAGGCCTACTAGACTTAGACCCCAGTCTTGACTTGTTTTTGGTATGGACATGACACAGACAAATGCCTGGCTCACAAAGTGTCTCTCCCTCACTGCGCAATCTCAGTGTTGTCTACCATTACTCATCTTGAGTTCTATTTTAATACCTGTGCACTTTTTTTTTTACTATTTTTATCTTATGTCTTCTATATTTCTTTCACAATCTGCTTAAACATAAAGCAATATTTTTTTTTTGTTTTTATATATTAATTGATCCCAAAATAGATGCTCTACATTTTCGGTGCTTATAATTATGTAGAATACTAATTCACTATGTTTTTAGGTCAAAAGAAGATTATTTTTTTCTTCTGCTTTAGAAGATTTAAAAGGGTAAAATTTTATTTCAAACTCAAAGAGATTATAAATTCTGTGTTACATAGATTTGTTTACGTTAGAATCGAGTTTACAGCTAGTCTCAACGTGTTGACCTGTATGTTTTATCTTTCCATGTTGCGACTTTGTTCATATCACACCAAATTTGCCTTTTTTTTACGCTCATAGTGATACAAACATATTGGAAATTTTTTTATGTCTTCACAACGAAAACTTTTGTTTTAAAGCGGGCATTTCAAGTGAAACATTATTGCTAAGAGATTACAATTTCAGTCTTCCTGATACTCAATCTGCAATTATCTATAATTATTGAACAGGTAGGCGAGTATTTTTAAAGCTACAAATATTTGTGATTATTACAAAGTATATTTTGTATTTATACTTTATACATCATGTATCTCTATAATAAGAAAAATACCTTTTTACTTCGCTTTGTCTCAAATACAAATGTGACATAGTCTTCCCTCCGGCTGTGCAAAGGAATTTTGTTCTCTTCTAAATCTTTATATTTGGAGCAGCTTTGGTTTTTAAAAATGTAATAAACAGGGTATTTTTTTTCAACGCTAAGTACTGCAATCAAGATCCTAGTCTGTGTTAATTCACCCTTGATAGGTTTCTTTGCTGTGTTAAACCACACACATACTATAGGTTGTGTTGTTATTATCATCAACAAAACTGGACCAAACGAAAGATACAAAAATTTTTGTTGGCCTAACCTGAATTTTTTGGATTGCTTTGTTTTAAAAGCTCAGATTTTTTGGACTGTCTGTTTTTTTTGACAGAACTACGTCAATGCCTGTCCAAACTAGAGAATTTGTTTTGAACTCAAAATCAAGTTTTTTAAATTTTTTGTTTGTTTTTTGCATCAGTTTTAAGTTTACTTAAATGTATATTGTTCTAATGGTGCTTCTTCAATAAAAGCTGTAGTATACACGTTTGCGAAGTTTTTGGGTTTTATTGTCCATATGTGTCAAAAAATAAATGACGCGACATGGTCAAATCAGGCTTATGTCAAACTCAGGAAATGGCTGCTAATGATAACAATTTACCATTAGATCTACCTCATTGGCTTTTAAATGAAATATCCCAGGTTCTAGTTAAGTTAGAGTAATGATTTTTTTTTACGAATTTAAGCACATACAGTCAAACCTGCCTGAGACGACCACTGAAGATCAATGACGATTGTTGTTGTCATGGACAGGTGGTCCTCTTGGGCAGCATACTTATGTAAAACTGTAACAATACAGTTTATTTCAATTCTCTTTCAATGTAGCAAACAACTTTCCCTTCTGAGTTCCCATTTGCCAAGCCAGTTTCGACATTTGATTAAACAATGACTTTTGAACGCAGCGGCATTTCTACTTCTTTCCATAACTGGGAATTTCTAATCCAATCTGTTGTTATCAAGATCAATCGCATCTGTCCCGCCACCGATGTTGACAGACTTGATAAACTGGCGACCAGTTGTCTATGATTGTCTCTTAACCACACATTTCTGTGCTTAACCACCACTACCTGGCTCTACCCCCATATTGCTAGCGCTGCTAAACAAGCTAAACCCTCTTGTAGAGACGGACCACAGGTAAACATCAAAGCACGAGGGAGGAGGGGCACGCTTTTGTCGCGCCTTATGTCTCCACCTGCACGCGTATCGGTTTCACCATCACGGTGGCTGGCCATCTGGTAACCGCAGGCCACTTTGTTTGTAGGTTTACATCACAGCTAAACAATTACATGATCGTATAAGCGTGAAGTAAGGAGGTGTGAAACTAACAAATTCGCACTTGTCCGATTAAGAGTGGTACCCGTCCTCGGGAGAGTTTTTTTTACAGAGATTATATAGAATAGTGTAA
>BMAT01010395.1:39763-68860 GCA_019649035.1 Elysia marginata | reverse complement strand
TGAGTAGCCAAGTGTAATTGATCTCGGGGTAATATTTTGTTATTTTTTCTGCCACCTCTATACTTATTCCATTACGACCACTTTTTATATTTTGTACTCTGACATTATTTTTTTCCCCTATCTCTAAAGAAAGTCTATTAGCATTAATTTGTAAATGCTCCAATAGATCAGCCATAACCCTTTTCCCAATTTTACCAGTTTTCGTTTCTAACATTTTATTTGTTTTTCACTTTGAGTGAATTTACAATAGGGAACTCCCTACCTTTATATGAGTAGAACGCCCATATTTATTTAGAATGATTATAAATTATTTTTAGCTAACATTTTATTTGTAAACTAACAAAATGTTTGTATATTTGTACTACCAAAAAAGGTAAAATATTACTAAACAAAACAAAAGTAAAAAAAATATGGAAACAAATTGTATCTTTGACATATTGAACACAGTAAGGTCGCATAAATCATTTGCAGGATCTTTGTTGTGACTAGCTTTCAAATTGTATCTTTGACATATTGAACACAGTAAATGCGTTCATTTCATTTTGCGTTTAGATGTTGTGACTAGCTTTCAAATTGTATCTTTGACATATTGAACACAGTCAAGACCTATGTAACGGTCTATTTGGGTTTGTTGTGACTAGCTTTCAAATTGTATCTTTGACATATTGAACACAGTGACATGAGTGAAATGCAGACCATAACGGCAGTTGTGACTAGCTTTCAAATTGTATCTTTGACATATTGAACACAGTAAGTTTTCCCCGCCCCAAAATCAGCTCTAAGTTGTGACTAGCTTTCAAATTGTATCTTTGACATATTGAACACAGTTTAATGCTAATAGACTTTCTTTAGAGATAGGTTGTGACTAGCTTTCAAATTGTATCTTTGACATATTGAACACAGTTCCTCGCTTTCTATACGGTTGTAAAAGTCTGTTGTGACTAGCTTTCAAATTGTATCTTTGACATATTGAACACAGTACAGAAAATATTGGGCATTATGCTCTGGCAGTTGTGACTAGCTTTCAAATTGTATCTTTGACATATTGAACACAGTATGTATCAAATTTAAGCCCGTAACGGGCTGTGTTGTGACTAGCTTTCAAATTGTATCTTTGACATATTGAACACAGTGCAGCGTCAAAATAGCTGGAGAGCGACTTTGTTGTGACTAGCTTTCAAATTGTATCTTTGACATATTGAACACAGTAAAAAGCCTATCGCTAAACCATCACGATTTGTTGTGACTAGCTTTCAAATTGTATCTTTGACATATTGAACACAGTTTCGTCATGATCTCTGTAGAGGTACCCTGTGTTGTGACTAGCTTTCAAATTGTATCTTTGACATATTGAACACAGTCATCTACTTATTTAAGTGGTGAGTCTTGGGGTTGTGACTAGCTTTCAAATTGTATCTTTGACATATTGAACACAGTCAAGACCTATGTAACGGTCTATTTGGGTTTGTTGTGACTAGCTTTCAAATTGTATCTTTGACATATTGAACACAGTGACATGAGTGAAATGCAGACCATAACGGCAGTTGTGACTAGCTTTCAAATTGTATCTTTGACATATTGAACACAGTTAATGCAAAGTTTTTGCCGTCAGATCCTGTGTTGTGACTAGCTTTCAAATTGTTATCTTTGACATATTGAACACAGTGAGCCTCCGGAGATTGGGAGAAGGGGCTAGTTGTGACTAGCTTTCAAATTGTATCTTTGACATATTGAACACAGTCAGTGGGCATGAAAAGGCTTGTGAGGTTTGGTTGTGACTAGCTTTCAAATTGTATCTTTGACATATTGAACACAGTAGACAAAATTAAAGCCCTTCCAAACCAAGTGTTGTGACTAGCTTTCAAATTGTATCTTTGACATATTGAACACAGTGATGATGTCATTGAGTATTTTGAAGCAAAGTTGTGACTAGCTTTCAAATTGTATCTTTGACATATTGAACACAGTCAAATGGATTTGAGTTTGATGAAGAATCGGTTGTGACTAGCTTTCAAATTGTATTTTTGACATATTGAACACAGTAGGAACAATTTTGATCTCAAAAACTTTCGGGTTGTGACTAGCTTTCAAATTGTATCTTTGACATATTGAACACAGTACCTAGACGATGTCTTTGGGCATAAGACCAGTTGTGACTAGCTTTCAAATTGTATCTTTGACATATTGAACACAGTTTTAACCACGCTATAGTTTCATCGGAGCTAGTTGTGACTAGCTTTCAAATTGTATCTTTGACATATTGAACACAGTACCGCCAAACGCACCCTTCATACCGTCTAAGTTGTGACTAGCTTTCAAATTGTATCTTTGACATATTGAACACAGTTGGAATAATTTCTGCCTCAAAAAACTCTGGGTTGTGACTAGCTTTCAAATTGTATCTTTGACATATTGAACACAGTATGGCTCTTTTCGAAAGCCCAAACAAAACGGTTGTGACTAGCTTTCAAATTGTATCTTTGACATATTGAACACAGTTTGCGCTTCCGCATTGCCTGACACAGCTAAGTTGTGACTAGCTTTCAAATTGTATCTTTGACATATTGAACACAGTTGATTTGCGATAAGCCTCGTCTTGAGCGTTGTTGTGACTAGCTTTCAAATTGTATCTTTGACATATTGAACACAGTCATGACAGAACATAAATCAAGCATTCACATGTTGTGACTAGCTTTCAAATTGTATCTTTGACATATTGAACACAGTCCAATCCGAGTAAAATTCGGCAAGAAGCCAGTTGTGACTAGCTTTCAAATTGTATCTTTGACATATTGAACACAGTAATAGACGCCTTTCAATGGCACATCCACAAGTTGTGACTAGCTTTCAAATTGTATCTTTGACATATTGAACACAGTACAAGAATACCAGAGCGCGGAGAAAGTGCAGTTGTGACTAGCTTTCAAATTGTATCTTTGACATATTGAACACAGTCAGTCAGTACAAAAACACCTCTTTACTAAAGTTGTGACTAGCTTTCAAATTGTATCTTTGACATATTGAACACAGTGGAACATACGAACGGTTATTACCGGACGCAGTTGTGACTAGCTTTCAAATTGTATCTTTGACATATTGAACACAGTATCAATGCGATACGCACTAACATATTCAGTGTTGTGACTAGCTTTCAAATTGTATCTTTGACATATTGAACACAGTGAGAAGTAAAATGTGTAAGCCCTTCGTTTTGTTGTGACTAGCTTTCAAATTGTATCTTTGACATATTGAACACAGTCAAAGAAATTTTTAAGCAAGGAGGAATTAGTTGTGACTAGCTTTCAAATTGTATCTTTGACATATTGAACACAGTAGATATAGATGCAGAACTCCCCGAAGACTAGTTGTGACTAGCTTTCAAATTGTATCTTTGACATATTGAACACAGTTTGGAAAACCTAAAAATACATTACAAAATGAGTTGTGACTAGCTTTCAAATTGTATCTTTGACATATTGAACACAGTACGACAAACTAAAACCACAAACGATGGACAGTTGTGACTAGCTTTCAAATTGTATCTTTGACATATTGAACACAGTTGTTATCTTTGAAATATCAAGGTATCCCCTGTTGTGAATAGCTTTCAAATTGTATCTTTGACATATTGAACACAGTGAACTTGATTATGATATAGGTGATGTATTGTTGTGACTAGCTTTCAAATTGTATCTTTGACATATTGAACACAGTTGAGGCTCCGTTTTGGTAGGAGGATATTTCGTTGTGACTAGCTTTCAAATTGTATCTTTGACATATTGAACACAGTTAAAAGCCCTCCGCAGGAGCCCAATAACCAGTTGTGACTAGCTTTCAAATTGTATCTTTGACATATTGAACACAGTACACCTAAACTTTTATCGTACTTTATCAGTGTTGTGACTAGCTTTCAAATTGTATCTTTGACATATTGAACACAGTGTTGCGTTTTGCTTCTCTAAAGTGAATGCTGTTGTGACTAGCTTTCAAATTGTATCTTTGACATATTGAACACAGTGTCTGGTTTCCTAAGTTCGCTCTCCACAATGTTGTGACTAGCTTTCAAATTGTATCTTTGACATATTGAACACAGTATTTACCTCTCCAGTATCCTAGATAAAAGCGTTGTGACTAGCTTTCAAATTGTATCTTTGACATATTGAACACAGTCTACTCGCCACTTCACTACGCAACAATTCAGTTGTGACTAGCTTTCAAATTGTATCTTTGACATATTGAACACAGTGAGATGGCTATGGAAAACCTATTAAAAACTGTTGTGACTAGCTTTCAAATTGTATCTTTGACATATTGAACACAGTATTAAGAGCAAAAGAGGAAGCTTGTCCTTTGTTGTGACTAGCTTTCAAATTGTATCTTTGACATATTGAACACAGTTTTAGCGTTTCGTTTTCACTGTGTCCTTCGTTGTGACTAGCTTTCAAATTGTATCTTTGACATATTGAACACAGTCGTCCCACTCAAAATCCCGATAAGTATCTAGTTGTGACTAGCTTTCAAATTGTATCTTTGACATATTGAACACAGTAGGTCAGCCCCACATTATAGGTAATAGTGTGTTGTGACTAGCTTTCAAATTGTATCTTTGACATATTGAACACAGTGTTTCAAAAAGAACGCAGAAGACCCCCCCGTTGTGACTAGCTTTCAAATTGTATCTTTGACATATTGAACACAGTTTTATTAATTCAACTTTTGTAAGGCGTCCGGTTGTGACTAGCTTTCAAATTGTATCTTTGACATATTGAACACAGTTGCAAAGGCTTAGCCATAGACCTCGACGATGTTGTGACTAGCTTTCAAATTGTATCTTTGACATATTGAACACAGTAAAAAACTAAATTTTACCGATTGGCATTGTGTTGTGACTAGCTTTCAAATTGTATCTTTGACATATTGAACACAGTTACCTGTCAATAGCCATGCGGGGTTGATGTGTTGTGACTAGCTTTCAAATTGTATCTTTGACATATTGAACACAGTTGAAAAAATAATTTATGGATAATGCACTATAGTTGTGACTAGCTTTCAAATTGTATCTTTGACATATTGAACACAGTGTAGAAATTAAACAAGATGCCCTCAATGCAGTTGTGACTAGCTTTCAAATTGTATCTTTGACATATTGAACACAGTGCATGAAAAAACAGAAACATGGATGGGGAGGTTGTGACTAGCTTTCAAATTGTATCTTTGACATATTGAACACAGTTTACCCGCAAGGTAATCCTTAGCGAAATCTGTTGTGACTAGCTTTCAAATTGTATCTTTGACATATTGAACACAGTTAGCTTTTTGCTAATGCTAAAGGCAATAGGGTTGTGACTAGCTTTCAAATTGTATCTTTGACATATTGAACACAGTCTTTCGAAAGAGAATGCTTTGAAAAAGTTAGTTGTGACTAGCTTTCAAATTGTATCTTTGACATATTGAACACAGTTCATCGCTGTAATCATAAGGGTAAGGGTAGGTTGTGACTAGCTTTCAAATTGTATCTTTGACATATTGAACACAGTTAGCGATATGCTTGATTAGATCTCAATGGTGTTGTGACTAGCTTTCAAATTGTATCTTTGACATATTGAACACAGTAGGAAGTCGGGGTACTCATCGCAAGAATTAGTTGTGACTAGCTTTCAAATTGTATCTTTGACATATTGAACACAGTTTGCTATTTACGACTTCCTAAAATCACAAGTTGTGACTAGCTTTCAAATTGTATCTTTGACATATTGAACACAGTATTTTAGAGGACGCAGGTGTTGAATTTTCTGTTGTGACTAGCTTTCAAATTGTATCTTTGACATATTGAACACAGTATTTCGAAGGAGATAGCTTTAGAAAATGAAGTTGTGACTAGCTTTCAAATTGTATCTTTGACATATTGAACACAGTCGCTACTTTATAGAGGTTGAGAAGGCTTATGTTGTGACTAGCTTTCAAATTGTATCTTTGACATATTGAACACAGTATCTTAGGCGTTGAATTGGGCGCGTCTGCGTTGTGACTAGCTTTCAAATTGTATCTTTGACATATTGAACACAGTTTTATAGAACGGATAGCTTCGTTGACTTCGGTTGTGACTAGCTTTCAAATTGTATCTTTGACATATTGAACACAGTTGGAGATGGTTCGTACCATTAATAAATTGAGTTGTGACTAGCTTTCAAATTGTATCTTTGACATATTGAACACAGTATATTTGTACTTAAAGTGCTGTTTGTCATTATGTTATAAAGTTGATAGGAATAAAATTGTGTTCATCAAGAGCCAGGCAAGATTTATTTTGTCTGGCTTTTTGTATTTAACCTGTGTTCTATCCAAGACTTATAACGAGAGACTCTTGCATGGGTTAAGTGCTCTTAAAGGCTTGATTTTTCGAAATTGATCACTAAAATCCACTGATTTTGAATCTTAAAATTAGTATTTCAAGGCTTTTTAGTTGCACAATCCCTCACAATTTGTACTAATTTCTCAAGACTTGTGTTATGCACATAAACAAGTTTACTGATCATAGGGTAACCAAAATGATGAATTACTCAAAAAGCTTATAAGTAAAAGCGCCTAAAAATGTTAAAAAAGGCTTATTTTTTCCCACTACAGGGCGGGATGTCCACTTGTGTTGTGTAAACAAGTAAAAAAGGGGGGTGGTAAACCAGTAAAAAAACATGAAAAAACCGTACACGGTTTGATTTACTTTTGGGCGACAAGACTTTGTAGTATTTTGAAACTTAAGTCTCTATTTTGGATGATCCGTTTTGTATGGATCAGAGGCTTAGTAGCTGGAGTGTTTTTTTAGATTCTAGCTCCTTTTTTGTATATTTATTATTCTTGAATTTTCTGCCATTAGAAATAAATGCAAAACCTTTAATGCCAAGATCAACTCCTACTTGTTTCTCTAATTTTGGGAACGGCTCAATTGTCTCTTCTGTAAGAATAGAAATAAAATATTTCCCACTAGGGGTTAGCGTAATAGCCATTTTGCCTATTTCACCTCCAACCTCTCTATGTAGCCTTCCCTTAATCCCAGTCTTAATTTTGGGTATTTTGATATTGTCTTTTACAATTTTACCCGGTGCTGGAATAGTAAAAATGTTTTTTCCTTTTTTTGATTTAAATCTTGGAAATTTCGTCTGCCCTCTAAAAAAGTTTAAATAAGGTAGGTATCTAAACATCGTAGAATAAAATTTTTCGACAATAATATTTTCATTAACGGAAGTATTTACCCTAAACTACCCCTGCCCAAGGGCAGACAAACTTGTTTTGAAAGGAGGTAGGTTTATGCTTTTGTTATGTTTTTTGATAGAGATGTAAATTTAGGGGGTTTTTGCACAATTTGTTTTTGCGATTATATAGCAAGTGCGACAAACCCGAAGAACTGTTTGTATACTAATTTAGTAGGTATTCCGAATCTTAAGCTTTTCCTCCTATCGGTTTATCTTAATAGTTTTAATATTGCTCTTAGTAGATTCAGTTGACAAATAATCAATTCTTCTCAACGAGATATAGACTTTCTATACCGCTACCAATAGGATGATTCGCTTTAAATGTCATTCCCAAAATATTAGCTACCGTTTGCGCTATTTGATTTTGGTAAATTTGACCTTCGGTCTTTACTTCCCCCAAAGCAGGTATTCCAGGCCCTAAAGCTGCCAACCAAGTCTCATCGCTATGGGGTGTTTTTCTGCTATGGGATGTCCACCTTCCCCTGATTCCTCTGCCGTGATCGGTATAAACGAGAAGTGCTGTTTTATCCCTATAGAAAGAGTCTTTTTGAAGTGCGTCCCACAAGCTAGATATCATCTTATCAATACGATTGGCGGAGGTTAAATATTTTCTATAATCACCGCTATGCCCGTAGTTATCTGTATCGCCAAAATCAAGATAAATAACTTTTGGATGATTCTGGTGTATATAGGCTTTTGCCATTATAAATGTTAACTCATCAGGTCTACTCTCATGGAAATAATCAGGGATTAGATGTTGCAACTCATTTGTAAGCCTCTGTGCTTCTGATATTTTTGATTCCAAAACATCTTCCCCCGGTAAATTTACAAGCATACCGTTACGATCTCGGTTCAAAATTCTACCTAGTGCATCCCACGAGGCAAAAGTAACAACCTTCCCATTATACCCCTCCTGTCTATTGATAAACTCCAACACATTTTGGTTAGGATTATTTGTATATCCATTTGAATTAAGCTTTGGATCATAATAACCACAAAGCGCCTCACTCCTTCCTGGATAGGAAAACCAATATTCATTCTTTACATTTACCTTGTTGTCTGACTCCCTATTGCCATATAGTTGCCCTTCTTTTGATATCGTATTCCAAAAAAAAGGCATCAGCTTCTTCCTTCTTTCAGTCTCACTATCTCCCCAAAATACTTTCTCCTTTATTAAAAGTGGATCTGCGCCTTTGAAGACCTCCTGCCATCGGAGACCATCTACTAAAACTAATACCATGTTTTCAGCTTTACCATGATGCTGAGCTAAAGCACTAAAAGAAAACAAGAAGAGCAAATAGGATAATTTAATTTTCATAAAATATATTATATGTTTGAGTGCGAGATTAAAATATTTTTTACAGAATATCTCAATTTAGAAGTTACTAAAAAGTTAATTTTTTTCTACTAATTCTTTACCCTTACTAATTGAAATTATACTATCAAAAAGTTAAACTAAACAGCATAAAAATTTATTTAACATCATTACTTTTACAACTTTCTTTTTTTTGAGACGATTTGTAAGTGGACTTTAGCCTGAGGTTTATAAATGATTTTCTCTTAGATAGAGGCGTGTCTGAATGGCTGGCTACTGTCATAGGAGTATTCATAAGTGTAGTACTTGTATTGTCGTCAGCCCTTATTTTAGACAGGGTATCCAAAAAACTAGTGATAAAGAGCTTCATATGGTTTTCCCGTTCTACCAAAACAGATTTTGACAATTTTTTGTTAAAAACAAAATTTGCAAGTTATATTTCTCATCTTCCCACTTATGTGGTTCTACTAATTGCCCTCAAGCTCATACTGAGAGATTTTCCTAATTTCAGAGGACTTTTCATAAAGTCAATGAATGTCTACCTCATTCTCTTAATTATTTGGATATTCAGAAGTGTTGTAAGAGCGTCCAGAAATTTTCTGAAAACGAAAAAATCCTACCGGGATAAACCTGTTGACAGTATCGCCCAAATATTTATGATGACCGTTTGGGGGTTGGGTGTTTTGGTAACACTTTCGACCCTGACGGACACACCTGTTATGGCTTTTTTGACAACCTTAGGGGCCGCATCAGCTATTGTGCTATTAATATTCAAAGATACCATACTCGGTTTTGTTGCCAGTATTCAGGTTTCTGCAAATGATATTGTTCGTATAGATGATTGGGTTACTCAAGAAAAATATGGAGCAGATGGAGAAGTTATAGAAATAAACCTCACAACGGTCAAAGTTAGAAATTTTGACAATACCATTACCACCATACCCACCTACAGCCTTACATCAGACTCATTTAAGAACTGGAGAGGCATGCAAGAAGGTGGTGGAAGGAGAATAAAGCGTTGCATTTTTATCAAACAAGGATCGGTAAAATTTTTGAGCGAAGGAGACCTAGAGCGTCTGAGCAACATACAGATATTAGAGCATTACATACGAGCGCGACAAAAGGAAGTAGAAGACCATAATTTGGAATTTGGCTACAATAATAAAACACATAGGGTGAATGGCAGGAATCTCACTAACTTGGGAGTTTTCAGGAAATATTGTGACATATATTTGGAAAATCACAAAGCTATTAATGGAGATTTAACCCTTATGACAAGGCACTTACAGCCTACAAATAGGGGAATACCAATAGAAATATATGCCTTTTGTAAAAATAAGGAATGGGTGAAATACGAAAGGGTTCAGGCAGATATTTTTGAGCATCTTATTGCCTGCGTTTCATACTTTGACTTAGCCATATATGAGTCCTTTTCAGAGCTGAAAAAGTCAGTAAAAAATTAAGCAAATATCAAGAAAAATAGCCTCCAGACACAAATAAAATTTAGGTCGTAAACTTTTCTTCTGATCTTACCATACTCGCTAATTTGAGACTAGGAGACAAGACTTTTTTCAAACTGATGCTTTTTTATTTGAAACTTTACTAAATTCGCTCCGTTTAATTCAAATTCAAAAAATATGTCTGATATCACATCAAGAGTTAAGGCTATTATAGTTGACAAATTGGGTGTAGATGAAAATGAGGTTACCCCAGAAGCAAATTTCACAAACGATTTGGGAGCAGATTCGTTAGATACCGTAGAACTGATCATGGAATTGGAAAAAGAATTTGATATTCAAATTCCAGATGATCAAGCTCAAAACATTACTACTGTTGGTCAAGCGATAAATTATATAGAAGAAGCAAAGTAGTTTTCTTTCAGTGAGACGGGTTGTTGTAACAGGGTTGGGGGCACTCACCCCCATAGGAAATAATATTAAGGAATATTGGCATTCGCTCTCTAGTGGAGTTAGTGGTAGTGCACCTATTACCTATTTTGATCCAAAAAACTTCAAAACTAGGTTTGCCTGTGAGCTAAAAGCATACGATCCTCTAGAACACTTTGACAGAAAAGAGCAAAGAAAATATGATAGGTTTGCCCAGTATGCTCTAGTTTGTGCTACTGAGGCTATTGAACATTCAGGGTTAAACCTTGATAGGGTAGCCAAAGACAGAGTCGGCGTTATTTGGGGTACAGGAATAGGTGGTATCGAAACCTTTCAAGAAGAGATTAGGAACTTTGAAAAAGGTAATGGTATTCCAAGATACAGTCCTTTCTTTATTCCAAAGATAATCGTAGATATTGCCGCGGGGCTGATCTCTATGAAATTTGGTTTTAGAGGACCAAACTTTGCTACTGTCTCTGCATGCGCATCTTCAGCAAATGCCATAGTAGACGCGTATAACTACATTCGTTTGGGGTACTCTGATATCATAGTAACTGGGGGTTCCGAGGCGGCTATTTCCAAGTCAGGGATAGCGGGGTTTAATGCTTTGCACGCCCTATCTACAAGAAATGAAGACCCTTCAAAGGCATCTAGACCTTTTGACAAAACAAGAGATGGCTTCGTCCTCGGGGAGGGTGCGGGTGCCATAGTATTGGAGGAATACGAATCTGCCAAGCTTAGGGGTGCTAAGATATACTCAGAAGTTGTCGGGGCCGGTCTCTCAGCTGATGCATATCATATGACCGCTCCACATCCAGAGGGAGTTGGCGTGATAGAAGTTATGAAAAAATGCTTGGAAAGTGCCAGTTTAGATATTTCTCAATTAGATGCTATTAATACTCATGGGACTTCTACCCCACTTGGAGATGCCGCTGAGTTAAAGGCTATTGTGCAACTTTTCGGTAGCCATGCTAAAAACCTCAATATCAACTCTACCAAATCCATGACGGGGCACTTACTTGGAGCTGCCGGGGCGATAGAGTCTATAGCATGTATCTTGTCTATAGAAAATGGAGAAGTTCCTCCTACTATAAATTACACTGTCAAAGATGAAAATATCAGTCCAGATTTGAATCTGACTTTAAACAAATCCCAAAAAAGGGATGTTTGTTATGTGATGTCCAATACGTTTGGGTTTGGTGGACACAATGTCTCTATTCTGTTCAAAAAAACTAAAGAGTAGAAAAATACTCAATAAATAAGGGGTTTTATTTTCTCCTTTTACTCAAATGAGGGTGTCTTGATCTTGTTTAGAGGTTGCTCTACTTTATGTAACTTGGAGCAAGTATCCTGCGATGATTTATAAAAATTATTTTAAGTCAAAAAAAGTGTCTAAAAAAATTTTAATCTCTATACCCAAAACGCTTATCATAGGAATTAACACCCCGCTCCTGATACACAAATTAGTTTTTCAACTAAACTTAAATATAGCTTCTAAGTTTACCGCAATAGATGAAGATAGTGGCTTTCAGTCGTACCTTTGGAAAGACTCTCCCAATAGCTTGGAGTGGATATTGAAAGCCAACAAAAAAAAGTTGTCTATACGCACAGTAAATAATAATAACCTGTTTTTTAATCAGGAAAATAATTTTGTAAGCTTCTTAGAGCCTGAATTTAAAAATATAGATTTTTTCCTTTTGACAAATTCAAGCATTGAAATAGACGGAAAAAATGATCTAGTCAATCAGTTAAAAACAATACCTAACTTAACCATCATAGAACAGATAGCAGGAAATAAAATAAAAACACTTAATTGAAAAAATGTACAACAGTAAAAAAACAAAAATTGTAGCCACTCTTGGCCCCTCAACGGATAGTAAAAATACACTTCTAGAAATGATAAAAAATGGGGTCAATGTCTTTAGAATAAATTTTTCTCATGCAGAGTACAGCATCATAGAAGAAAAAATAAAGCAGATAAGAAGTATCAATGAAGAATATGATTATTCTATCTCCATACTAGGTGATTTACAAGGTCCAAAACTAAGGATAGGTATTGTCAAGGGAGGAACTCAGGTAAAGGAAGGAGATACGATAGAGTTCATAACAGGAATGCCCTTCGAAGGAAGTGCCTCACAAGTTTATATGAATTATAAATACTTTCCAAAAGATGTAAAAAAAGGTGAACGGGTCGTTTTGGATGATGGGAAATTGATATTTGAAGTGGTATCTACAGATGAAAAATCCAAAGTATTGGCAAAAGTGATACAGGGAGGAGCCTTAAAGTCTAAAAAGGGAGTAAATCTTCCAAATACAAGAATCTCTTTGAGTGCACTTACAGAAAAAGACATAAAAGATGCCAAATTTGCCATTCAAAATGGTGTAGACTGGTTAGCCCTTTCATTTGTTAGGGAAAAGGAAGACCTACAAACACTCAAAAAACTCATAGAGAAATATAGCCCCCACAAAATACCTATCATAGCCAAAATTGAAAAACCAGAAGCTATTGAACATATTAATGAAATAGTAGAGGCATCTGACGGTCTTATGGTTGCCCGCGGAGACTTGGGAGTGGAAGTGCCTTTTGAACAAGTCCCTCTTATCCAGAAAGAATTGGTTAGAAAGGCTAAGATGGCAAAAAAGCCTGTCATTATTGCTACCCAGATGATGGAAAGCATGATAGACAGCTTGACCCCGACACGTGCAGAGGTAAATGATGTGGCCAACTCTATAATGGATGGCGCAGACGCGGTGATGCTTTCTGGGGAAACTTCCGTTGGAAAATACCCTGTAGAGGTCATCAAAAAGATACATTCGATAATCCAGAGTGTAGAAGATTCTTCTCTAATTTCTGTACAGTCTAAGCCTCCTAAAAACTGGAATGAGCGATTTATCACCAATGCCGTTTGCTATCAAGCCGCCCATATGACTTCCAAAATAGATGCAAAAGGCATTGTAACCCTTACCAACAGTGGTTATACAGCTTTCCGTATATCTGCCGTGAGACCACAGGCACATATTTTGGTATTTACATCTAGTAAGCACATACTCACTCAGCTAAATCTACTGTGGGGTGTAAGAGCTTTTTATTACGACAAAATGGAAACTACTGATACAACAATAAGGGAAGTCAATCAAATATCCAAAGAAAAAGGATTTGTAGAAAAAGGAGATATGATGATAAATCTGGTAGCAATGCCTATAAAAGCAAAGGGAATGGTAAATACCCTCCGACTCACATGTATAGAGTGATTATAGTTACCCCTCAAATACCCTTTCTATACGTTTGCCTATTCCCGTAATAATTTCGTAGGAAATTGTATTGGTAGAAGCTGCTAAGGCATTTGCAGAGTGCCTGTCGTCAAAAAAAGTTACTTTGTCTCCCATATCACATTCTATATCAGTGATGTTTACCATTGTCATATCCATACATACATTACCAGTGATAAAAGCCTTCCTGCCATTTATATAAACATACCCTATGCCATTACCGTATTGCCTCCCTATGCCATCAGCATGTCCAATGGGTATGGTGGCAATTTTACAGTCTTCATCAGCAATAAAACTCCTATTGTAACCCACGCTCTCTCCTTTTTTTATTTTATTAATTTGAGAAATAACCGTCTCCAAAGAAAATGCCGGAATCAGTTGCTTGTCATACTTTAAATTATTCCCAAAGCCATACAGACCAATACCACTTCTCACCATATCAAATTGATATTCGGGATAATTCAATATCCCTGAAGTATTTAAAATATGCCTTATAAAGTTATCTTTTGATTCCAAATGCGACAAGCATTTTTTATAGTTTTTTATTTGTTTGAGAGTAAAATCCTTCTCCCCCATATCCTCTGATGCAACAAGGTGAGAAAAAGAAGAAACAAGTTTTATAGTATTATTTTCTGCAAAGAAATTATTTAAAAAATTAACATCAGAAAAAGCAAACCCCAACCTATTTAAACCCGTATTAAACTCAATATGAGAAGGGTATGCAGTTGTATTTTTTTGCTTACAATAGTTAGAAAATTCTAAAAGGATATGTGGATTGTATAAATTAGGTTCTAAGCTATATTTGACAATTTTATAAAAATCTGGCTTGAGAGTGTGAAGGACTAAAATGGGCTTTTGCACGCCCTTTTTTCTTAAAATAATGCCCTCCGAAGCATAGGCGACTGCAAAATAGTCTACTCCCAATCCCTCCAAATACAGTGCATTTGAAAAATCCCCACCGCCATAACTGGAGGCCTTCACAACAGCCAAGAATTTACATTTGGAGTGCAGCTTAGATTTGAGATACTTAAAATTATGCTCAAGGGCTTTAAGACTAACTTTTAACACCGTTTGACTGTTTTTAGACATAGAATTTAATATATTTGCCTTTGATCAATCTGCTATTTTTGTATCGGTAATGTGGGCAGACAAAGGTAGTCAAAAAAAGATCCTTTTGTTTTGTAACCCCAAAGTATGGGAAAGAAATTATATACTGATCTTATAGCCTTGGCCGAAAAAATTTTAGCCCTCAAAGATGATGCCGACATAGTCATTCTACAGCGTTGTGCTAGGGAACTTTACGAGTATGCAACCCTCTTAAATTTTTTGGAAATTCAGTACAGGAGTGATATAAACAAATGGTCAGAAGAAAGCGACAGCTCACCAAAGGTTGAGGTAGCCGAAGAATTAGGTTCTCCAGAAATAGAATTTGAAACAAAAGACATTGAGTTTGAGAAAGTAGAAAAGGAAAAACTACCTCATTCCGAGAAAAAGGCAGTCAAAAAACCTCCTGCCACCCTCAAAAAGAAAAAAACTTTAGATGACTTGTTGGAGGGCTATATAGAGGAGCCGACATTCATCAAAAGAGAGATGTCTAGCAAACCATCTGTTAAAGAACTTTACTCTAAAACCCTAGATGTGCCCGTTGCAGAAAAACTTAAATTTATAGAAAAGCTCTTTGATAATAGCATAGAGGAGTACCTCCGTGTGATTTCCCAAATACAAACGATGGATGACTTCAAGGATGCCAAAAAGTTTATAGATGAAGTAGTAAAGCCAGACTATAAATATTGGGCAGGGGAAGAAAAGTACGAAGCAAAGTTTTTAAAAGCCATCCGAAGCCGACTTGTTTAGTTTGTTTATATAAACTGTGATTGCTTTCTCTGTCAGTCCTGGATATAGAAAAAATGCTTGTAGCCGAGAAGCGAATCTGTCTTTTAATTTTTCTTGGACATATATCAATATTTTTCATTGGTATTAGTTGCCGATATAGTAAAAAAATAGGTAAAAATGGTTAAGGGGTTGACATTGCTATCAAAGATTTTGTATCCGCGGGGCTTTGGCAAGGTTAGTGAAGGAATTATTAAGTACAGATACAGAAGAGCCCTTTTTTTCTTAAATATGAATAAGGCTATGAGCCTCTGCTTTCCCTTTAACTAAACAAACACGACTGGTTATCCTTATATTTGTAAAGAAGAGGTGGTGGTTATGTCATCTTGTCGCAACTTTGTAATGCTCTGACCTTCTTCGGCAATATTGCTCATCGAAGTTCTGTCTTATACACCTTGTCTAAGTACAGTTTCTAAGGCACTTACTCTAGACTTTTTCTTTTTCAATTTTGGCAAAAGCCAATTCAAAATATTTAAAACTATATATCAAAATTTAATCTTATCATCGTGATTACAGTTGTACAAATCCAAATATACCCATGTAATTTGTTTTCCCTTACCAGTTCGCTCTAGTCTTACTTTGTAAGGCAATTCGTTTTGGACCTACACTATCAAAACAATCATTTTTGTTACTTTCACGATTGTATTGTAGGGCGATGTACACCTTAGCTTTAAGAACATAAAATCAGTATCTTTCATGCCTTGCGCCCGATACGAGGTTGCTTATATATGCGTTTCATAGGAAGTATTTTTTTCTCCTAATTTGTCGCACTTACTTAATTGGACTTACGCCTTACTTTCCAATACAGAAGTTGCTAAATATATTCCCTAGAAGATCATCAGTCGTAACCTCTCCTGTAATGAGACCTAGGTAATGTAATGTAGACCTTATATCGATGGCAAGAATGTCTCCAGATAGCCCTGATTCCAGCCCCTCTTGTAATTTGACAATTTGCTCTTTAGAATTTTTAAGCGCTTCGTAATGCCTCATATTGCTAACGACAGTTCCTTCTTCAGAAACTAATAAACTTACTAACAAACCTATTTTTTCCAATAGTAATTCAATGCCTGTTTTTTCCTTTGCAGAGATTAAAACAAGCTTTTTTTTGCTGGATAAATTTGTTTGGGTTGACTTATCCACCTGGTCATATTTGTTACCTACTAAAATAAATTTTTTATCCGGGAACTGTTTTTTCAAACTTTTTATTTCTTTGGAAACGCTTTTTATTTCTGTACACGAGACATCAAATAGATACAGGATAACAGATGCCCGTTCTATTTCTTGAAATGTCCTTTGTATACCGATTTGCTCTATCTCATCTTCGGTCTCCCTTACACCGGCAGTATCAATAAACCTCATCACAATTCCGTTGATATTAACTTGCTCTTCTATAGCATCTCTAGTGGTTCCGGGAATATGACTTACAATAGCTTTTTGATCGTTTAAAATAGTGTTTAGCAAAGTTGATTTTCCCACATTGGGCTTACCCATAATAGCTATAGGAATACCATTTTTCATAGCATTTCCAGATTCAAATGACTGTATTAGTTTGTTGAGTACTTTACTGATTCGTTCTGCCAAATTTCCTAACTCTTTTTTATCTGCAAATTCAATATCTTCCTCTGAAAAGTCCAATTCTAGCTCTACCATAGAGGCAAGGTCTACCAACTCATCTCTTAGAGCCTTTAGATCACTAGCAAATCCCTTTTTCATCTGTTGCATAGCGACTTTATGAGATGCCGCACTATTGGTTGCGATAAGGTCTGCTACAGCTTCCGCTTGGGACAAATCAATTTTGCCATTCAAAAAGGCTCTTTTAGTAAATTCTCCTGGCTCTGCTATACGGCAACCTTTTGCTAAAAATAACTGTAACAATTCCCTCTGAATATAAAGAGAACCATGACAAGATACCTCTACAACATCCTCTCCTGTATAGGATTGAGGAGCCTTAAAGAGCGATACCAAAACTTCATCTAGTACCAAAGAGCCATTAGTTATTTTACCGAAATGTATCGTATAACCTTTTTGGGTTTTTAATTTTTTTTTAGAGATCGTTTCAAAAGTATAATCAATCACTTCAAAAGCCCTTTTTCCTGAAATGCGAAGGACAGCAATAGCCCCTACCCCAGTAGGAGTCGCAATGGCTACAATTGTATCTTTTTGAATCATTGTCGGGAATTCCCCTTTTTTTGAACAAGTATTATTAACTACTATTTGATTGAGTCGCTACAATACCTTCGGAAATGTAGTCTTCGCGGGATTTGTACTGGTGTACAGACATCATTTCTCATAATTTTATTTCTCTCAAGAAAGCCTTATATCAGAAACAGATGCTCCCGATGGAATCATAGGGAAGATATTGTCTTCTTTTTCTACAACTACTTCCAATAGGTAAGCACTTTTACTCTCTACCATTGCATCTATGGCATCCTTGAGGTCATCCCTTTTGACAACTCTTTTGGCGGGAATATGATATGCTTCAGCTATTTTAATGAAGTCTGGGTTTTTCATTTCTGTTTGGGCATATCGGAATTCAAAAAATAGCTCCTGCCATTGTCTTACCATTCCCAAAAATTGGTTGTTTAGTATCACTATTTTTACAGGTATTTCTGTCTGAAAGATTGTACCGAGCTCTTGTAAGGTCATTTGGAACCCGCCATCACCTATAATGGCGATGACCTCTTTGTCAGGACATCCCATTTTGGCCCCCATAGCTGCAGGCAAAGCAAACCCCATGGTGCCAAGTCCTCCTGAGGTGACATTACTCCTCGTAGCCTTGAACTTCGCGTATCTGCATGCTACCATTTGGTGTTGCCCCACATCAGAAACAATAGTGGCATCACCTTTAGTTTTTTGGTTTATTAAGTGCATTACTTCACCCATCGTCAAGTTTTCTTTGGTGGGGTAAAGGTCATTTTTTATAACTTTTTCAAACTCAATAATATCGTATTTTCTAAACTCTTCAAGCCACTTACTATGGTCTGTTTCGTTTATTAGAGGGAGTATTTTGGACAGGGAATCTTTTAGGCTTCCCAATACGGCTACATCAGCCTTTATATTTTTGTTGATCTCTGCTGGATCTATCTCAAAGTGTAGTACTTTGGCCTGCTTTGCATAGGTCTCTAATTTTCCTGTAACTCTATCATCAAACCTCATCCCGAGAGCTATCAAGACATCACACTCATTAGTCAGTACATTAGGACCATAGTTACCATGCATACCTACCATCCCGACAGACAGCGGGTGGTCTGAGGGCAATGCTGATAAGCCTAGAACTGTAGATGCAGATGGAATACTCGCCTTTTCTATAAGGGTTTTTAGCTCTTTTTCTGCTTTTGCTAAAATTACCCCTTGACCAAAAACTATATAGGGCTTTTTTGATTCATTGATTACAGATGCGGCCTCTTTTAACTTATTTTCATCTATGGGATAGGCATGACCATAGCTTCTGACAGAATCACATTTTTTGTAAGAAAAATCTAGATAAGCGAGTTGTGCATTTTTTGTAATGTCTACTAGTACAGGCCCCGGTCTCCCAGATCTTGCAATGTAAAATGCTTTAGCCAATATAGTGGGAATTTCATTGGCTTGTGTAATTTGATAATTCCATTTGGTAACAGGGCTTGAGATGCCTATTATATCTGTTTCTTGGAACGCATCTGTACCCAATAAATGCTCGGCAACCTGCCCTGTTATGCAGACAATAGCAGTGGAGTCTATCTGAGCATCGGCTATGCCAGTTATAAGGTTAGTCGCTCCAGGACCAGAAGTGGCAATGCAAACGCCTACTTCTCCCGTAACCCTCGCATAACCCTGAGCCGCATGTGCAGCTCCCTGCTCATGCCTTGTCAAAATATGGTGTAGCTCCTTTTGATACTTGAATAACTCATCATAAACGGGCATTATCGCTCCTCCGGGGTATCCATAAATGGTATCTACACCTTCTTCCAATAGAGATTTTACGACAGCTTCTGCTCCAAGTACTTCCATGTATTCTTTGGATGATATTTAATGCCCATAAGACCTTTACATAATTTTAAAATCAGCAATGAAAAAAACCAAATGACTTTAACTTCCTACTTGTCAAAAAATTAAAATCCCGATAAGCCATAAGAGTAATTAATGCTATTTGATTCCTAAATTGTATGTTTTATCACTTAAATTTGTACAAAGGTCCTCGTCATTCCAGTGTACAAATCTAATAATTAATACACTTTTAAAAAATTAATATCATCTGGTTTCAATAGCCACAGATACAACTAGCGAGTGCAACCAATTAAGAAAAATTGTTTGTATACTAGTTTAATCGGTGTTTCAAAGCTTAATTTTTTTCTTAGGCCCCGGTTAATTTTCTTTTGTATATCGTCTATATGTTTGTCTGTCAAGATATTAAAGACCATTTTTTGGTGCGATATATTGCCTAATGAGTTTGTTGGTATATGCTAGGTTTGTTTCGTATGCCTCCGTTTTATATATTTGTGTTGATATTTGACTTTATGTATTCCGAAGATAAATTTTCACCTAGAGTAAAAGATGTACTTTCTTATGGGAAAGAAGAGGCACTTCGTTTAGGGCATGATTCAGTAGGTACCGAGCATCTTATGTTGGGAATGTTGCGGGACGGAAATGGAAAGGCAATAAATATATTGGAGCGAATGGAGGTAGATTTGAATTACCTTAGGCACAAGATGGAAACGCTTAGTTCAATATCTTCCGTGAGTTCTTCTTCCCTTGAAAAAGGTGCTAGAAAGAGAAATTTAAGGCTGACAAAACAAGCCGAAAGAGCTATAAAAACTACATTTTTAGAGGTTAAATTATTTCAAAATGACTATGTGGGAACAGCCCATTTATTTCTGTGTATTTTGAGAAATGACAATGATCCTTCTACAAAAATAATGAATAAGATAGGGATAGACTACGACTCTGCAAAGGCTGTATTTACCCAAATTATTGATGAGAGGAAGATTGCAGACCCCTCTGCCTCTTTTCCAAATGACGAATACCACGATTCTGAAGAATCTACACATAATAATAAGAAAGATGCCACATCCCATGTAGGTGGAAAGTCAACAGGGAAAAAGACCAAAACCCCTGTTTTAGATAACTTTGGCAGAGACTTAACCAAACTAGCAAGCCAAGGAAATTTAGATCCTGTAATAGGGCGAGGCAAAGAAATAGAGCGGGTTTCACAAATTTTGAGCCGAAGGAAAAAGAACAACCCAATACTCATTGGAGAGCCCGGTGTCGGTAAGAGTGCTATAGCAGAAGGCATTGCCTTGAGCATTATCAGGAAAAATGTATCTCGATTACTTTACAACAAGCGTTTGGTAACCCTAGATCTCGCATCTTTGGTGGCAGGAACAAAATACAGAGGGCAGTTTGAGGAGCGAATTAAAGCGGTTATGAATGAGCTGGAGAAGAATGATGACATTATCCTTTTTATTGATGAAATACACACTATAGTAGGAGCGGGTGGTGCTACGGGTAGCTTAGATGCTTCAAATATATTCAAACCCGCTTTGGCAAGGGGGGAGGTACAGTGCATCGGGGCGACTACTCTAGATGAGTACAAGCAACATATTCAGAAAGATGGTGCTCTAGAACGCCGTTTCCAAAAGGTTATTGTAGAGCCTGCAAGTGTAGATGAGTCTATAGAGATTTTAGAAAATATCAAAGACAAATATGAGGCACACCATAATGTGAGCTACACAAAGGAGGCAATTATCGCCTGTGTAAAGTTGAGCGCGCGTTACATTTCTGACAGATATTTACCTGATAAGGCTATAGATGCCCTCGATGAAGCCGGTGCCAGAACGCATCTCACTACAATAAAAGTACCCGACAAAATTTTGGATCTTGAGAAAAAATTAGAAGAAGTAAGGGTGAGAAAAAGTGATGTTGTAAAACTCCAAAAATATGAGGAGGCTGTAAAACTAAGAGATGACGAAAAGGAGATTGAGAAAAGATTAGCATCAGAGCAATACAATTGGGATATAGAATCTAAGAAAAACAGGGAGATTGTAGATGAAGTACACATAGCAGAGGTTGTCTCTATGATGAGTGGCATTCCTGTTTCTAAAGTTGCACAAGAAGAACTTCATAAACTCTCCCAATTGTCAGACTTATTACAAAATCAGATTATCGGTCAGGTAGATGCTGTGCATACGGTTACTAAGGCGATTAAGAGAAATCGTATAGGACTAAAGGATATGAAAAAGCCAATAGGCTCATTTATATTCCTAGGGCAGACAGGCGTAGGAAAAACACAATTGGCAAAGGCACTCGCCAAAGAGCTTTTTGAGTCTAAAGAGTCCCTTATAAGAGTTGATATGAGTGAGTATATGGAGAAATTCTCTATATCTAGACTTGTCGGAGCACCTCCAGGGTATGTGGGACACGAAGATGGAGGGCAACTAACCGAGAAGGTCAAGATAAAGCCATATTCTGTAATCTTATTTGATGAAATTGAAAAAGCACACCCAGATATTTTCAACATACTTTTGCAAGTTCTTGATGATGGCTTCTTGACAGACGGTATTGGCAGGAAGATAGACTTTAGGAATACCATAATCATTATGACCTCAAATGTTGGGGCAAGACAAGTATCGGATTTTGGTCGGGGCATCGGTTTTGACACTTCCACCCGAATGGCGGATGTAGAAAATCACAAGAGGAATATATTAGAAAAGGCTCTAAAAAAGACCTTTGCACCAGAGTTTCTCAACAGGATAGATGACATCGTCTTTTTTAAGAGGCTCGAAAAGGACTCTATTATGAAAATAATAGATATTGAGTTAGGGGAATTTGAAAAACGCATCAATGCGATAGGTTATTCTGTAAAATTTAGTAGTGGCGTAAGGGAGTTTATTGCTAAGAAGGGCTTTGATCCGCAGTATGGTGCAAGACCTCTCGCCAGGGCTATACAGAGGTATATAGAAGACCCCATTTCTGATAAGATCATAGATTCAGAAATCCGAGAGGGAACTATAATAGAAATTACCTACGATAAGAAAAAATTAGAAGATTCGTTAGAATTTTCTATCCAATTAGGACTCTTTTAAAAAGGGAAAAATTGGAGGAATTTAGAGACTGAATTCGAAATAATCAGGCGTTTTAAGAAATTCTCAAGGTCTCAAAAATCATCTTGCCTTTTATATCCACCCCCATTGTAGCTTTATAATAATTCCACGGTCTTAAAAAAGAGGCCTTCTCTAGGGACACAGAGCATTTTTTAATATTTTATTAATCTTTTTTTGGGTTTTTACCTGCGGGAAAGTATTTTGTGTCAAAATTTTATTTTAAATTAGACAGGTTTTTTTAATTTAAATATAAAATGAAAATTTTAGGAATAGATGTGGGGACAGCTTCCATTGGTTGGGCGTTGGTTGACGAAAGAGAAAATGAAGTGTCTAAAATTATCAAAATGGGGGTGAGAATTGTGCCTCTCTCGACAGATGGAGAGACTAATTTTGAGAAAGGGAAAAACCCCAAAAACAAAAAAAAGAATGCTAGAAATAGTTCAATCAACTTATCAAGGACACAAAAACGTGGTATGCGAAGAAATCTATGTCGCTATAAACAGAGAAGGGAACATTTAAAAAAAGTACTGAGAGAGGCAAAAATTATCACAGAGGACACCTCTTTTGTGGAGCGGGGGGGACATCATACCATATGGGAAAAAAGGGCAAGGGGGGCTACAGATCAGATAGATTTGGAAACATTTGCGCAGGTTTTATTACTTATCAATAAGAAGAGAGGCTATAAAAGTAATCGTAAAAATAAGGTGAGTGAAGAAGGAGAACCTATTGATGGTATGAGTATCGCAAAGGAGCTTGAAGCTAGGGATATCACCCCGGGTCAATATGCCTACGAACTTTTAAAACAAGGGAAGACAGACAAGATAGGTTTTTATCCTTCGGACTTGAGAAAGGAGTTTCATAGGATATGGGCGTATCAAAAAATGTTCTATCCACAACTGACAGATGAATTGAAAAAGAATCTTAAGGGTAAAACCCAAAAGGAGACATGGCGTATATGTAGCAGTACTTTCAATATTGAGGGGATAAATCGTAAAGTATCAGGCGAAGAAAAAAAACTTGAAAATTATAAGTGGCGTGTGGAGGCATTGAAAAAACAATTGGACTTGGAACAACTTACAGTTGTCTTTCAACAACTCAATACCCAAATAGCTTCTTCAAGCAAATTATTGGGGGAAATTAGTGACCGGTCTAAAGAACTCCACTTTGGGAAAAAGACAATAGGACAATACCTCTATAATCAAATTAAGGAAAACAAGAATAACAGCCTTAAAAACCAAGTATTTTACAGGCAAGACTATTTGGATGAGTTTAATGTTATTTGGGATACGCAGGCTAAGTTTTACCCTGAACAATTAACAGAAGAGTTAAAATCCAAGATAGTAGATATAATTTTCTGGCAACGTCCTCTAAAGTCCCAAAAAGGACGCCTGAGTTTTTGTGAATTTGAGAAAAAAGAAATTACAGACAAAGATGGCAAGAAAAAAACAATAGGTCTTAAGGTGATTCCAAAATCTTCGCCTTTATTCCAAGAGTTTAGAATATGGCAAACCCTTAATAATCTGGAATTCAAAAACATGGGGGAGACAATTAAAATCGAAAAGATTGACCCTGATTTGACCATTAGAAAGAAACTTTTTGAGGAACTGAGTATAGTACATGAACTTCCTGAATCAGAAATTATAAAGATAGTATTTGGTGAGGAACAAGAAGGGTGGAGTGCAAATTTTGAAAAGTTAACAGGGAATAAAACGAATGCTTCACTCTACAAAGCATATGAAGAAATTCTGTTCCGATCTGGTCACGAAGTGAAAAATCCTAACAAAGAGACAATTTCAAAAATTTTTAACTTATTGGGTATTAACAAGGACATCCTCTGTTTTGATGCGACCAAAGAGGGTGAAAAGCCGGAGGACCAAGCACACTACAAGTTATGGCACCTGCTCTATTCCTATGAGGGGGACAACTCAAGAACAGGGAATGAGAAATTATTTAAATCCCTGAAAGAAAAATATGGATTTGATAGGGAATATGCCGTACCTCTTAGACAAGTAGTACTCGAAAGTAATTATGGGAACTTGTGTGCAAAAGCCATTAAGCGTATCCTCCCCCATCTAAAAAAGGGGTTTATGTACGACAAGGCTTGTGAATTAGAAGGATATAACCACTCACATTCCCTCACAAAGGAGGAAAATAAAAAGAGGTCATTAAAAGATCGTTTGGAATTACTTCCAAAAAATAGCTTGAGAAGTCCTGTTGTGGAGAAGATACTCAATCAAATGGTACATGTTGTTAATGGGGTCATAGATGAATATGGGAAGCCTGATGAAATAAGGGTTGAACTGGCTAGGGAACTAAGGAAAAGTGCAAAAGTTAGGTATCAGATAACAAGCCATATAAAAGACGCAACAAAAAAGAATAACCAGATTAAAGAAAAATTAAAAGAGATTCATCCCTTCAAAGCGGGCGTTCGGATTACAAAAAATGATGTTGTCAGATATAAACTCTATCAAGAACTAGAATTAAATTCTTATAAGGACCTGTATACCGACACATACATACCCAAGTCAGAATTGTTTAGTAAAAAATATGATGTGGATCATATTATTCCTAAATCACTTCGCCTTGATGATTCTTTTTCTAATAAAATATTATCACCAAGACAATTTAATATTGAGAAAGGCGACAAAACCGGTATAGATGCCGTGAGCCAAAAATATGGAGAAGAAGGGGTAGAAAAATATAAAAAAATAGCAAAAAAACTCTTTGACGAAAAGAAGATTTCAGAAAGCAAATATCAAAAACTAATCATGCCACAGTCTAAAATTCCGGAGGGGTTTACTGAAAGAGACTTAAAGCACACACAATATATCGCCAAAAAAACTAAGGAAATCCTCAATAGCTTGTGTGATGTTACAACGGTTATAGGACCTATTACCGATAGGCTCCGTAAAGATTGGCAATTGGTAGATGTAATGAAAGAACTAAACTTAAATATATACCGTAAGTCAGGACTTGTTGAGGAGAAATTGAATAAAGATGGTAGCAAAATCCCCAAAATAATAGATTGGACCAAGAGGAATGACCATAGACACCATGCTATAGATGCTTTGATAATAGCCTTTACCGGGCGCCGACATGTACACTATTTTAACTACCTGAATGCCCGAAAGAAGGAAAAGCATAAAGAGCACGCTCGTATTTTAGCCCTAGAAAATAAGATAACATTTAAACATGAAAAGGGACATCGTTTGGTGAAACCTCCTATCCCCATTAACTCATTCAGGGCAGAAGCAAAAAAACATTTAGAGGGAATCTTAATATCTTTTAAGGCAAAAAACAAGGTAGGAACGATCAGTAAAAATAAGCCTAAAAACGCGTCAAAGAGCCAATTGAGTTTGACTCCGAGAGGTCAACTGCATAACGAAACCTTACACTCTAAGTCATATTTCTACCGAGTTAAAGAGTTAAAGGTGGGAACAAAATTTAATGAAAAAACTATCAGTCAGGTAAATAAAAAATCTTATAGGGAGGCGTTAGAAAAGCGCCTAAAACAATTTGATAATGACCCTAAAAAAGCCTTTGGAGGAAAAAATAAGCCCTCTGAAAACCCTATATTTTTAGATGACGGGAACAAGCTCCCAGAAAAAATAAGCCTATCAGAAAAGGAAGAAATATATACTACAAGGAAAGAGGTAAATGAAACATTGAATGTAAGCAAAGTTGTTGATAAGGTGGCAAGGGAAGTCTTAGAAAAACGCTTAAAACAATTTAACAATAATCCCCAAAAAGCCTTTAAAGATTTAGAAAAAAGACCTATTTGGATCAATAAACAAAAGGGAATTAGTATAAAGAGAGTTACTATTGCAGAAGGGAAAGAACTCCTGCCACTACATTACAAAAAGGATAATCATGGCAGGGAAATTTTGGATGAGCAAGGAGACCCTATTCCGACAGACTTTGTAAAATCGGACAACAATCACCATGTAGCTATTTATAGGGATTCTAAAGGTGATTTTCAGAAAAAAATCGTTACTTTCTTTGAAGCTACTGAAAGAATGCGTCAGGGACTATCTCCAGTTAACAAGGCATATAATAAAGGTCTTGATTGGAAGTTCCTATTTACGATCAAGAAAAGTGAAATGTTTGTCTTTCCTTCCAAAGATTTTGAACCAAATGATATTGACCTGATGGATGAGAATAATTATCACCTTATAAGTCCGCATATATTTAGATTGCAGAAATCATCTAGCACTGAATGTCTCTTTAGGCATCATTTAGATAGTACACTGGGAACAAATAAATACCTAAAAGAGGTTACTTGGAAGAGAGTATGTGCTCTTTCTGATTTAGAAGGAGTTGTCAAAGTACGTATCAACCATATTGGGAAGATAGTTTCTAAAAACGAATAACTATCTAATAATCAGCATTTTACAAAATACATTTTAAAAAAGTGTATTAATCGTGTAAAAATGTTGTAGTTTTGGATAAGAAGATATTAGATTTTTTAGTTCAAATGATTGATAATCATAATACTATACCCTATTCCCCCGCAAAATTGACCGAGAGCAAACATGGGTGGTATGTGAGTTACAGGGTAATATGCCCTAAGTCCAAAAAGTTAAAATTGATACGGACGAAAGGCGGGCTCAATTACATCAAAGACACTATTCAGAGGCGAAAGATTGCTAAAAAAATGGTGTCAAATCTTAATACCAAGTTAGCACTTGGTTACAATCCTCTGGTTGATGAAGAAAAAGATAGTCTCAAAAAGAAGATTAGCATATCTAGAGCCTGTACTCTTTTTTTGAAAAACAAAGAAGAGGTTTTAAAGCCGACAACCCAAAAGGCGTACAATTTTACTGTAAAGGAGTTTTTGTCTTTTTTGGGTGAAAACGATTCAAAGAACATAGATGAGCTTCTACATACATATCTTGCAGATGATTTTTTGAGGAGTAAAAGCAAAACAATTAATGCCTTGCGACACAATCACATAGTTGCCATATTGAAATCTATGGGCAACTGGTGGGTAAAGAAAGAGTGGGTAGAAAAAAATCCTTTTGAGAAATTAGAGAAAAAGAAAAAGACCCCTAAACGCAGAGACCCTTTTGAAGTTACAGAATTGAAAAAACTTTTCGACCGTTTGGACGAAAAAGATAATTCTATGTATATTTTTTGTATGCTCGTTTACAAAGCCCTTATTCGCCCAATAGAAATCACAAGGCTAAGGGTCAAAGATATAGATGCTAAAAACAATGTTATTAGGCTTGGAGGCGATATAACGAAGAACGGTAAACCTCGTTTTTGTACTGTTTCTGATGATTTGATGGGTAGATTGAAGCGCTTTACAGTCGTTGCGCACAAAACCGATTTCCTTTTTTCTAAAAAGAAGGGGGATATTCCGGGGGCTAGACAAACAGAAAGAATACATTTCACCTTCAAATTCTCTAAAATCAAAAAAGAATTGAAACTTAGAAATTCTCTTAAGCTCTATTCTCTTCGAGATACGGGCATAATCGATTTGCTAAATAAAAATGTCCCCCCTCAAGAGATATGCAAACAAGCAGGACATAGCGATTTGTCTATTTTGTCGGTTTACGCCATTCATGTAGACAATGTCGCCTCAAAAGAAATTTTAGAAGCCTTTAAAAAATAAATATATTTTTTTGTGTTTTTTTTGTGCGAAAGTGTGTATTTTGTGAATTACTCACTTAAACGAATGATTTTCAACACTTTATAATGTCGCTTTTTTAAATTCCCTTAGCCGCATTTGAAATGCGAAATTGTGTATTTTGTGATTAACCTCAATTTCAATTAGTAAGCAGAGATTTTTAGAAGCCTTTAAAAAAAAATATATTTTTTTGTGTTTTTTTTGTGCGAAAGTGTGTATTTTGTGAATTACTCACTTAAACGAATGATTTTCAACACTTTATAATGTCGCTTTTTTAAATTCCCTTAGCCGCATTTGAAATGCGAAATTGTGTATTTTGTGATTAGCCTCAATTTCAATTGGCAGCAGATACACGCAAATAACAAAATCCCTTGTCGCACTTGATATATTAAGCCTACGGTTTTCTGTTATAAAAATATAATTAACTAAATTATGTAAATTTGGGAAACTTTTAAGCTCAAAATACCGTACAAAATGAAAAGCGCATTAAAAATATTTCTTGGTTTTATAACGCTACTCACACTATCCTGTAACCCTGAAAAAGATACAAAAGAAACACCAGAATCAGAACCAGCTCAAAATGATTTGAGTGATTTTTTGTATAAACGCGTGATTATTGGAGAGGAGGGGATAGAGATAACCGATTATATAGGGGCATCAGAATATGTTGTTATTCCTGAAAAAATTAATGAGGAAAAAGTACTAAGTATTGGGGAAAAGGCTTTTAATAAAAAAGGATTAACAGATATTAAAATACCCAACAGTGTAACGGCTATTGGAG